>OY804577.1:134417015-134501848 GCA_963680875.1 Bathymodiolus brooksi | reverse complement strand
AACAGTTCATGTATTGGTGTAACAGTCATGTATTGGTGTAACAGTCATGTATTGGTGTAACAGTCCATGTATTGGTGTAACAGTCATGTATTGGTTGTAACAGTCAAGTATGTGTAACAGTCATGTATTGGTGTAACAAGTCATGTATTGGTGTAACAGTCATGTATGGTGTAAGTACAGTCATGTACAGACGAAGTATTGTGTAACAGTAATGTATTGGTGTAACAGTCATGTATTGGTGTAACAGTCATGTATTGGTGTAACAGTCATGTATTGGTGTAACAGTCATGTATTGGTGTAACAGTCATGTATTGGTGTAACAGTCATGTATTGGTGTAACAGTCATGTATTGGTGTAACAGTCATGTATTGGTGTAACAGTCATGTATTGGTGTAACAGTCATGTATTGGTGTAACAGTCATGTATTGGTGTAACAGTCATGTATTGGTGTAACAGTCATGTATTGGTGTAACAGTCATGTATTGGTGTAACAGTCATGTATTGGTGTAACAGTCATGTATTGGTGTAACAGTCATGTATTGGTGTAACAGTCATGTATTGGTGTAACAGTCATGTATTGGTGTAACAGTCATGTATTGGTGTAACAGTCATGTATTGGTGTAACAGTCATGTATTGGTGTAACAGTCATGTATTGGTGTAACAGTCATGTATTGGTGTAACAGTCATGTATTGGTGTAACAGTCATGTATTGGTGTAACAGTCATGTATTGGTGTAACAGTCATGTATTGGTGTAACAGTCATGTATTGGTGTAACAGTCATGTATTGGTGTAACAGTCATGTATTGGTGTAACAGTCATGTATTGGTGTAACAGTCATGTATTGGTGTAACAGTCATGTATTGGTGTAACAGTCATGTATTGGTGTAACAGTCATGTATTGGTGTAACAGTCATGTATTGGTGTAACAGTCATGTATTGGTGTAACAGTCATGTATTGGTGTAACAGTCATGTATTGGTGTAACAGTCATGTATTGGTGTAACAGTCATGTATTGGTGTAACAGTCATGTATTGGTGTAACAGTCATGTATTGTGTAACAGTCATGTATTGGTGTAACAGTCATGTATTGGTGTAACAGTCATGTATTGGTGTAACAGTCATGTATTGGTGTAACAGTCATGTATTGGTGTAACAGTCATGTATTGGTGTAACAGTCATGTATTGGTGTAACAGTCATGTATTGGTGTAACAGTCATGTATTGGTGTAACAGTCATGTATTGGTGTAACAGTCATGTATTGGTGTAACAGTCATGTATTGGTGTAACAGTCATGTATTGGTGTAACAGTCATGTATTGGTGTAACAGTCATGTATTGGTGTAACAGTCATGTATTGGTGTAACAGTCATGTATTGGTGTAACAGTCATGTATTGGTGTAACAGTCATGTATTGGTGTAACAGTCATGTATTGGTGTAACAGTCATGTATTGGTGTAACAGTCATGTATTGGTGTAACAGTCATGTATTGGTGTAACAGTCATGTATTGGTGTAACAGTCATGTATTGGTGTAACAGTCATGTATTGGTGTAACAGTCATGTATTGGTGTAACAGTCATGTATTGGTGTAACAGTCATGTATTGGTGTAACAGTCATGTATTGGTGTAACAGTCATGTATTGGTGTAACAGTCATGTATTGGTGTAACAGTCATGTATTGGTGTAACAGTCATGTATTGGTGTAACAGTCATGTATTGGTGTAACAGTCATGTATTGGTGTAACAGTCATGTATTGGTGTAACAGTCATGTATTGGTGTAACAGTCATGTATTGGTGTAACAGTCATGTATTGGTGTAACAGTCATGTATTGGTGTAACAGTCATGTATTGGTGTAACAGTCATGTATTGGTGTAACAGTCATGTATTGGTGTAACAGTCATGTATTGGTGTAACAGTCATGTATTGGTGTAACAGTCATGTATTGGTGTAACAGTCATGTATTGGTGTAACAGTCATGTATTGGTGTAACAGTCATGTATTGGTGTAACAGTCATGTATTGGTGTAACAGTCATGTATTGGTGTAACAGTCATGTATTGGTGTAACAGTCATGTATTGGTGTAACAGTCATGTATTGGTGTAACAGTCATGTATTGGTGTAACAGTCATGTATTGGTGTAACAGTCATGTATTGGTGTAACAGTCATGTATTGGTGTAACAGTCATGTATTGGTGTAACAGTCATGTATTGGTGTAACAGTCATGTATTGGTGTAACAGTCATGTATTGGTGTAACAGTCATGTATTGGTGTAACAGTCATGTATTGGTGTAACAGTCATGTATTGGTGTAACAGTCATGTATTGGTGTAACAGTCATGTATTGGTGTAACAGTCATGTATTGGTGTAACAGTCATGTATTGGTGTAACAGTCATGTATTGGTGTAACAGTCATGTATTGGTGTAACAGTCATGTATTGGTGTAACAGTCATGTATTGGTGTAACAGTCATGTATTGGTGTAACAGTCATGTATTGGTGTAACAGTCATGTATTGGTGTAACAGTCATGTATTGGTGTAACAGTCATGTATTGGTGTAACAGTCATGTATTGGTGTAACAGTCATGTATTGGTGTAACAGTCATGTATTGGTGTAACAGTCATGTATTGGTGTAACAGTCATGTATTGGTGTAACAGTCATGTATTGGTGTAACAGTCATGTATTGGTGTAACAGTCATGTATTGGTGTAACAGTCATGTATTGGTGTAACAGTCATGTATTGGTGTAACAGTCATGTATTGGTGTAACAGTCATGTATTGGTGTAACAGTCATGTATTGGTGTAACAGTCATGTATTGGTGTAACAGTCATGTATTGGTGTAACAGTCATGTATTGGTGTAACAGTCATGTATTGGTGTAACAGTCATGTATTGGTGTAACAGTCATGTATTGGTGTAACAGTCATGTATTGGTGTAACAGTCATGTATTGGTGTAACAGTCATGTATTGGTGTAACAGTCATGTATTGGTGTAACAGTCATGTATTGGTGTAACAGTCATGTATTGGTGTAACAGTCATGTATTGGTGTAACAGTCATGTATTGGTGTAACAGTCATGTATTGGTGTAACAGTCATGTATTGGTGTAACAGTCATGTATTGGTGTAACAGTCATGTATTGGTGTAACAGTCATGTATTGGTGTAACAGTCATGTATTGGTGTAACAGTCATGTATTGGTGTAACAGTCATGTATTGGTGTAACAGTCATGTATTGGTGTAACAGTCATGTATTGGTGTAACAGTCATGTATTGGTGTAACAGTCATGTATTGGTGTAACAGTCATGTATTGGTGTAACAGTCATGTATTGGTGTAACAGTCATGTATTGGTGTAACAGTCATGTATTGGTGTAACAGTCATGTATTGGTGTAACAGTCATGTATTGGTGTAACAGTCATGTATTGGTGTAACAGTCATGTATTGGTGTAACAGTCATGTATTGGTGTAACAGTCATGTATTGGTGTAACAGTCATGTATTGGTGTAACAGTCATGTATTGGTGTAACAGTCATGTATTGGTGTAACAGTCATGTATTGGTGTAACAGTCATGTATTGGTGTAACAGTCATGTATTGGTGTAACAGTCATGTATTGGTGTAACAGTCATGTATTGGTGTAACAGTCATGTATTGGTGTAACAGTCATGTATTGGTGTAACAGTCATGTATTGGTGTAACAGTCATGTATTGGTGTAACAGTCATGTATTGGTGTAACAGTCATGTATTGGTGTAACAGTCATGTATTGGTGTAACAGTCATGTATTGGTGTAACAGTCATGTATTGGTGTAACAGTCATGTATTGGTGTAACAGTCATGTATTGGTGTAACAGTCATGTATTGGTGTAACAGTCATGTATTGGTGTAACAGTCATGTATTGGTGTAACAGTCATGTATTGGTGTAACAGTCATGTATTGGTGTAACAGTCATGTATTGGTGTAACAGTCATGTATTGGTGTAACAGTCATGTATTGGTGTAACAGTCATGTATTGGTGTAACAGTCATGTATTGGTGTAACAGTCATGTATTGGTGTAACAGTCATGTATTGGTGTAACAGTCATGTATTGGTGTAACAGTCATGTATTGGTGTAACAGTCATGTATTGGTGTAACAGTCATGTATTGGTGTAACAGTCATGTATTGGTGTAACAGTCATGTATTGGTGTAACAGTCATGTATTGGTGTAACAGTCATGTATTGGTGTAACAGTCATGTATTGGTGTAACAGTCATGTATTGGTGTAACAGTCATGTATTGGTGTAACAGTCATGTATTGGTGTAACAGTCATGTATTGGTGTAACAGTCATGTATTGGTGTAACAGTCATGTATTGGTGTAACAGTCATGTATTGGTGTAACAGTCATGTATTGGTGTAACAGTCATGTATTGGTGTAACAGTCATGTATTGGTGTAACAGTCATGTATTGGTGTAACAGTCATGTATTGGTGTAACAGTCATGTATTGGTGTAACAGTCATGTATTGGTGTAACAGTCATGTATTGGTGTAACAGTCATGTATTGGTGTAACAGTCATGTATTGGTGTAACAGTCATGTATTGGTGTAACAGTCATGTATTGGTGTAACAGTCATGTATTGGTGTAACAGTCATGTATTGGTGTAACAGTCATGTATTGGTGTAACAGTCATGTATTGGTGTAACAGTCATGTATTGGTGTAACAGTCATGTATTGGTGTAACAGTCATGTATTGGTGTAACAGTCATGTATTGGTGTAACAGTCATGTATTGGTGTAACAGTCATGTATTGGTGTAACAGTCATGTATTGGTGTAACAGTCATGTATTGGTGTAACAGTCATGTATTGGTGTAACAGTCATGTATTGGTGTAACAGTCATGTATTGGTGTAACAGTCATGTATTGGTGTAACAGTCATGTATTGGTGTAACAGTCATGTATTGGTGTAACAGTCATGTATTGGTGTAACAGTCATGTATTGGTGTAACAGTCATGTATTGGTGTAACAGTCATGTATTGGTGTAACAGTCATGTATTGGTGTAACAGTCATGTATTGGTGTAACAGTCATGTATTGGTGTAACAGTCATGTATTGGTGTAACAGTCATGTATTGGTGTAACAGTCATGTATTGGTGTAACAGTCATGTATTGGTGTAACAGTCATGTATTGGTGTAACAGTCATGTATTGGTGTAACAGTCATGTATTGGTGTAACAGTCATGTATTGGTGTAACAGTCATGTATTGGTGTAACAGTCATGTATTGGTGTAACAGTCATGTATTGGTGTAACAGTCATGTATTGGTGTAACAGTCATGTATTGGTGTAACAGTCATGTATTGGTGTAACAGTCATGTATTGGTGTAACAGTCATGTATTGGTGTAACAGTCATGTATTGGTGTAACAGTCATGTATTGGTGTAACAGTCATGTATTGGTGTAACAGTCATGTATTGGTGTAACAGTCATGTATTGGTGTAACAGTCATGTATTGGTGTAACAGTCATGTATTGGTGTAACAGTCATGTATTGGTGTAACAGTCATGTATTGGTGTAACAGTCATGTATTGGTGTAACAGTCATGTATTGGTGTAACAGTCATGTATTGGTGTAACAGTCATGTATTGGTGTAACAGTCATGTATTGGTGTAACAGTCATGTATTGGTGTAACAGTCATGTATTGGTGTAACAGTCATGTATTGGTGTAACAGTCATGTATTGGTGTAACAGTCATGTATTGGTGTAACAGTCATGTATTGGTGTAACAGTCATGTATTGGTGTAACAGTCATGTATTGGTGTAACAGTCATGTATTGGTGTAACAGTCATGTATTGGTGTAACAGTCATGTATTGGTGTAACAGTCATGTATTGGTGTAACAGTCATGTATTGGTGTAACAGTCATGTATTGGTGTAACAGTCATGTATTGGTGTAACAGTCATGTATTGGTGTAACAGTCATGTATTGGTGTAACAGTCATGTATTGGTGTAACAGTCATGTATTGGTGTAACAGTCATGTATTGGTGTAACAGTCATGTATTGGTGTAACAGTCATGTATTGGTGTAACAGTCATGTATTGGTGTAACAGTCATGTATTGGTGTAACAGTCATGTATTGGTGTAACAGTCATGTATTGGTGTAACAGTCATGTATTGGTGTAACAGTCATGTATTGGTGTAACAGTCATGTATTGGTGTAACAGTCATGTATTGGTGTAACAGTCATGTATTGGTGTAACAGTCATGTATTGGTGTAACAGTCATGTATTGGTGTAACAGTCATGTATTGGTGTAACAGTCATGTATTGGTGTAACAGTCATGTATTGGTGTAACAGTCATGTATTGGTGTAACAGTCATGTATTGGTGTAACAGTCATGTATTGGTGTAACAGTCATGTATTGGTGTAACAGTCATGTATTGGTGTAACAGTCATGTATTGGTGTAACAGTCATGTATTGGTGTAACAGTCATGTATTGGTGTAACAGTCATGTATTGGTGTAACAGTCATGTATTGGTGTAACAGTCATGTATTGGTGTAACAGTCATGTATTGGTGTAACAGTCATGTATTGGTGTAACAGTCATGCATTGGTGTAACAGTCATGCATTGGTGTAACAGTCATGCATTGGTGTAACAGTCATGCATTGGTGTAACAGTCATGATATTGGTGTAACAGTCATGTATTGGTGTAACAGTCATGCATTGGTGTAACAGTCATGTATTGGTGTAACAGTCATGTATTGGTGTAACAGTCATGTATTGGTGTAACAGTCATGCATTGGTGTAACAGTCATGCATTGGTGTAACAGTCATGCATTGGTGTAACAGTCATGCATTGGTGTAACAGTCATGCATTGGTGTAACAGTCATGCATTGGTGTAACAGTCATGCATTGGTGTAACAGTCATGCATTGGTGTAACAGTCATGCATTGGTGTAACAGTCATGCATTGGTGTAACAGTCATGCATTGGTGTAACAGTCATGCATTGGTGTAACAGTCATGCATTGGTGTAACAGTCATGCATTGGTGTAACAGTCATGCATTGGTGTAACAGTCATGCATTGGTGTAACAGTCATGCATTGGTGTAACAGTCATGCATTGGTGTAACAGTCATGCATTGGTGTAACAGTCATGCATTGGTGTAACAGTCATGCATTGGTGTAACAGTCATGCATTGGTGTAACAGTCATGCATTGGTGTAACAGTCATGCATTGGTGTAACAGTCATGCATTGGTGTAACAGTCATGCATTGGTGTAACAGTCATGCATTGGTGTAACAGTCATGCATTGGTGTAACAGTCATGCATTGGTGTAACAGTCATGCATTGGTGTAACAGTCATGCATTGGTGTAACAGTCATGCATTGGTGTAACAGTCATGCATTGGTGTAACAGTCATGCATTGGTGTAACAGTCATGCATTGGTGTAACAGTCATGCATTGGTGTAACAGTCATGCATTGGTGTAACAGTCATGCATTGGTGTAACAGTCATGCATTGGTGTAACAGTCATGCATTGGTGTAACAGTCATGCATTGGTGTAACAGTCATGCATTGGTGTAACGGTCATGCATTGGTGTAACAGTCATGCATTGGTGTAACAGTCATGCATTGGTGTAACAGTCATGCATTGGTGTAACAGTCATGCATTGGTGTAACAGTCATGCATTGTTGTAACAGTCATGCATTGGTGTAACAGTCATGTATTGGTGTAACGTCATGTATTGGTGTAACAGTCATGTATTGGTGTAACAGTCATGTATTGGTGTAACAGTCATGTATTGGTGTAACAGTCATGTATTGGTGTAACAGTCATGTATTGGTGTAACAGTCATGCATTGGTGTAACAGTCATGCATTGGTGTAACAGTCATGCATTGGTGTAACAGTCATGCATTGGTGTAACAGTCATGCATTGGTGTAACAGTCATGCATTGGTGTAACAGTCATGCATTGGTGTAACAGTCATGTATTGGTGTAACAGTCATGTATTGGTGTAACAGTCATGTATTGGTGTAACAGTCATGTATTGGTGTAACAGTCATGTATTGGTGTAACAGTCATGTATTGGTGTAACAGTCATGTATTGGTGTAACAGTCATGTATTGGTGTAACAGTCATGTATTGGTGTAACAGTCATGTATTGGTGTAACAGTCATGTATTGGTGTAACAGTCATGTATTGGTGTAACAGTCATGTATTGGTGTAACAGTCATGTATTGGTGTAACAGTCATGTATTGGTGTAACAGTCATGTATTGGTGTAACAGTCATGTATTGGTGTAACAGTCATGTATTGGTGTAACAGTCATGTATTGGTGTAACAGTCATGTATTGGTGTAACAGTCATGTATTGGTGTAACAGTCATGTATTGGTGTAACAGTCATGTATTGGTGTAACAGTCATGTATTGGTGTAACAGTCATGTATTGGTGTAACAGTCATGTATTGGTGTAACAGTCATGTATTGGTGTAACAGTCATGTATTGGTGTAACAGTCATGTATTGGTGTAACAGTCATGTATTGGTGTAACAGTCATGTATTGGTGTAACAGTCATGTATTGGTGTAACAGTCATGTATTGGTGTAACAGTCATGTATTGGTGTAACAGTCATGTATTGGTGTAACAGTCATGTATTGGTGTAACAGTCATGTATTGGTGTAACAGTCATGTATTGGTGTAACAGTCATGTATTGGTGTAACAGTCATGTATTGGTGTAACAGTCATGTATTGGTGTAACAGTCATGTATTGGTGTAACAGTCATGTATTGGTGTAACAGTCATGTATTGGTGTAACAGTCATGTATTGGTGTAACAGTCATGTATTGGTGTAACAGTCATGTATTGGTGTAACAGTCATGTATTGGTGTAACAGTCATGTATTGGTGTAACAGTCATGTATTGGTGTAACAGTCATGTATTGGTGTAACAGTCATGTATTGGTGTAACAGTCATGTATTGGTGTAACAGTCATGTATTGGTGTAACAGTCATGTATTGGTGTAACAGTCATGTATTGGTGTAACAGTCATGTATTGGTGTAACAGTCATGTATTGGTGTAACAGTCATGTATTGGTGTAACAGTCATGTATTGGTGTAACAGTCATGTATTGGTGTAACAGTCATGTATTGGTGTAACAGTCATGTATTGGTGTAACAGTCATGTATTGGTGTAACAGTCATGTATTGGTGTAACAGTCATGTATTGGTGTAACAGTCATGTATTGGTGTAACAGTCATGTATTGGTGTAACAGTCATGTATTGGTGTAACAGTCATGTATTGGTGTAACAGTCATGTATTGGTGTAACAGTCATGTATTGGTGTAACAGTCATGTATTGGTGTAACAGTCATGTATTGGTGTAACAGTCATGTATTGGTGTAACAGTCATGTATTGGTGTAACAGTCATGTATTGGTGTAACAGTCATGTATTGGTGTAACAGTCATGTATTGGTGTAACAGTCATGTATTGGTGTAACAGTCATGTATTGGTGTAACAGTCATGTATTGGTGTAACAGTCATGTATTGGTGTAACAGTCATGTATTGGTGTAACAGTCATGTATTGGTGTAACAGTCATGTATTGGTGTAACAGTCATGTATTGGTGTAACAGTCATGTATTGGTGTAACAGTCATGTATTGGTGTAACAGTCATGTATTGGTGTAACAGTCATGTATTGGTGTAACAGTCATGTATTGGTGTAACAGTCATGTATTGGTGTAACAGTCATGTATTGGTGTAACAGTCATGTATTGGTGTAACAGTCATGTATTGGTGTAACAGTCATGTATTGGTGTAACAGTCATGTATTGGTGTAACAGTCATGTATTGGTGTAACAGTCATGTATTGGTGTAACAGTCATGTATTGGTGTAACAGTCATGTATTGGTGTAACAGTCATGTATTGGTGTAACAGTCATGTATTGGTGTAACAGTCATGTATTGGTGTAACAGTCATGTATTGGTGTAACAGTCATGTATTGGTGTAACAGTCATGTATTGGTGTAACAGTCATGTATTGGTGTAACAGTCATGTATTGGTGTAACAGTCATGTATTGGTGTAACAGTCATGCATTGGTGTAACAGTCATGCATTGGTGTAACAGTCATGTATTGGTGTAACAGTCATGTATTGGTGTAACAGTCATGTATTGGTGTAACAGTCATGTATTGGTGTAACAGTCATGCATTGGTGTAACAGTCATGCATTGGTGTAACAGTCATGCATTGGTGTAACAGTCATGCATTGGTGTAACAGTCATGCATTGGTGTAACAGTCATGCATTGGTGTAACAGTCATGCATTGGTGTAACAGTCATGCATTGGTGTAACAGTCATGCATTGGTGTAACAGTCATGCATTGGTGTAACAGTCATGCATTGGTGTAACAGTCATGCATTGGTGTAACAGTCATGCATTGGTGTAACAGTCATGCATTGGTGTAACAGTCATGCATTGGTGTAACAGTCATGCATTGGTGTAACAGTCATGCATTGGTGTAACAGTCATGCATTGGTGTAACAGTCATGCATTGGTGTAACAGTCATGCATTGGTGTAACAGTCATGCATTGGTGTAACAGTCATGCATTGGTGTAACAGTCATGCATTGGTGTAACAGTCATGCATTGGTGTAACAGTCATGCATTGGTGTAACAGTCATGCATTGGTGTAACAGTCATGCATTGGTGTAACAGTCATGCATTGGTGTAACAGTCATGCATTGGTGTAACAGTCATGCATTGGTGTAACAGTCATGCATTGGTGTAACAGTCATGCATTGGTGTAACAGTCATGCATTGGTGTAACAGTCATGCATTGGTGTAACAGTCATGCATTGGTGTAACAGTCATGCATTGGTGTAACAGTCATGCATTGGTGTAACAGTCATGCATTGGTGTAACAGTCATGCATTGGTGTAACAGTCATGCATTGGTGTAACAGTCATGCATTGGTGTAACAGTCATGCATTGGTGTAACAGTCATGCATTGGTGTAACAGTCATGCATTGGTGTAACAGGTCATGCATTGGTGTAACAGTCATGCATTGGTGTAACGGTCATGCATTGGTGTAACGGTCATGCATTGGTGTAACAGTCATGCATTGGTGTAACAGTCATGCATTGGTGTAACAGTCATGCATTGGTGTAACGGTCATGCATTGGTGTAACGGTCATGCATTGGTGTAACAGTCATGTATTGGTGTAACAGTCATGTATTGGTGTAACGGTCATGTATTGGTGTAACAGTCATGTATTGGTGTAACAGTCATGTATTGGTGTAACAGTCATGTATTGGTGTAACAGTCATGTATTGGTGTAACGGTCATGTATTGGTGTAACGGTCATGTATTGGTGTAACGGTCATGTATTGGTGTAACGGTCATGTATTGGTGTAACGGTCATGTATTGGTGTAACGGTCATGTATTGGTGTAACGGTCATGTATTGGTGTAACGGTCATGTATTGGTGTAACGGTCATGTATTGGTGTAACGGTCATGTATTGGTGTAACGGTCATGTATTGGTGTAACGGTCATGTATTGGTGTAACGGTCATGTATTGGTGTAACGGTCATGTATTGGTGTAACGGTCATGTATTGGTGTAACGGTCATATGGTGTAACGGCATGAATTTGGTGTAACAGGTCATGTATTGGTGTAACGGTCATGTATTGGTGTAACAGTCATGTATTGGTGTAACAGTCATGTATTGGTGTAACAGTCATGTATTGGTGTAACAGTCATGTATTGGTGTAACAGTCATGTATTGGTGTAACAGTCATGTATTGGTGTAACAGTCATGTATTGGTGTAACAGTCATGTATTGGTGTAACAGTCATGTATTGGTGTAACAGTCATGTATTGGTGTAACAGTCATGTATTGGTGTAACAGTCATGTATTGGTGTAACAGTCATGTATTGGTGTAACAGTCATGTATTGGTGTAACAGTCATGTATTGGTGTAACAGTCATGTATTGGTGTAACAGTCATGTATTGGTGTAACAGTCATGTATTGGTGTAACAGTCATGTATTGGTGTAACAGTCATGTATTGGTGTAACAGTCATGTATTGGTGTAACAGTCATGTATTGGTGTAACAGTCATGTATTGGTGTAACAGTCATGTATTGGTGTAACAGTCATGTATTGGTGTAACAGTCATGTATTGGTGTAACAGTCATGTATTGGTGTAACAGTCATGTATTGGTGTAACAGTCATGTATTGGTGTAACAGTCATGTATTGGTGTAACAGTCATGTATTGGTGTAACAGTCATGTATTGGTGTAACAGTCATGTATTGGTGTAACAGTCATGTATTGGTGTAACAGTCATGTATTGGTGTAACAGTCATGTATTGGTGTAACAGTCATGTATTGGTGTAACAGTCATGTATTGGTGTAACAGTCATGTATTGGTGTAACAGTCATGTATTGGTGTAACAGTCATGTATTGGTGTAACAGTCATGTATTGGTGTAACAGTCATGTATTGGTGTAACAGTCATGTATTGGTGTAACAGTCATGTATTGGTGTAACAGTCATGTATTGGTGTAACAGTCATGTATTGGTGTAACAGTCATGTATGTGTGTAGGTGTAACAGTCATGAATTGGTGTAACAGTCATGTATTGGTGTAACAGTCATGTATTGGTGTAACAGTCATGTATTGGTGTAACAGTCATGTATTGGTGTAACAGTCATGTATTGGTGTAACAGTCATGTATTGGTGTAACAGTCATGTATTGGTGTAACAGTCATGTATTGGTGTAACAGTCATGTATTGGTGTAACAGTCATGTATTGGTGTAACAGTCATGTATTGGTGTAACAGTCATGTATTGGTGTAACAGTCATGTATTGGTGTAACAGTCATGTATTGGTGTAACAGTCATGTATTGGTGTAACAGTCATGTATTGGTGTAACAGTCATGTATTGGTGTAACAGTCATGTATTGGTGTAACAGTCATGTATTGGTGTAACAGTCATGTATTGGTGTAACAGTCATGTATTGGTGTAACAGTCATGTATTGGTGTAACAGTCATGTATTGGTGTAACAGTCATGTATTGGTGTAACAGTCATGTATTGGTGTAACAGTCATGTATTGGTGTAACAGTCATGTATTGGTGTAACAGTCATGTATTGGTGTAACAGTCATGTATTGGTGTAACAGTCATGTATTGGTGTAACAGTCATGTATTGGTGTAACAGTCATGTATTGGTGTAACAGTCATGTATTGGTGTAACAGTCATGTATTGGTGTAACAGTCATGTATTGGTGTAACAGTCATGTATTGGTGTAACAGTCATGTATTGGTGTAACAGTCATGTATTGGTGTAACAGTCATGTATTGGTGTAACAGTCATGTATTGGTGTAACAGTCATGTATTGGTGTAACAGTCATGTATTGGTGTAACAGTCATGTATTGGTGTAACAGTCATGTATTGGTGTAACAGTCATGTATTGGTGTAACAGTCATGTATTGGTGTAACAGTCATGTATTGGTGTAACAGTCATGTATTGGTGTAACAGTCATGTATTGGTGTAACAGTCATGTATTGGTGTAACAGTCATGTATTGGTGTAACAGTCATGTATTGGTGTAACAGTCATGTATTGGTGTAACAGTCATGTATTGGTGTAACAGTCATGTATTGGTGTAACAGTCATGTATTGGTGTAACAGTCATGTATTGGTGTAACAGTCATGTATTGGTGTAACAGTCATGTATTGGTGTAACAGTCATGTATTGGTGTAACAGTCATGTATTGGTGTAACAGTCATGTATTGGTGTAACAGTCATGTATTGGTGTAACAGTCATGTATTGGTGTAACAGTCATGTATTGGTGTAACAGTCATGTATTGGTGTAACAGTCATGTATTGGTGTAACAGTCATGTATTGGTGTAACAGTCATGTATTGGTGTAACAGTCATGTATTGGTGTAACAGTCATGTATTGGTGTAACAGTCATGTATTGGTGTAACAGTCATGTATTGGTGTAACAGTCATGTATTGGTGTAACAGTCATGTATTGGTGTAACAGTCATGTATTGGTGTAACAGTCATGTATTGGTGTAACAGTCATGTATTGGTGTAACAGTCATGTATTGGTGTAACAGTCATGTATTGGTGTAACAGTCATGTATTGGTGTAACAGTCATGTATTGGTGTAACAGTCATGTATTGGTGTAACAGTCATGTATTGGTGTAACAGTCATGTATTGGTGTAACAGTCATGTATTGGTGTAACAGTCATGTATTGGTGTAACAGTCATGTATTGGTGTAACAGTCATGTATTGGTGTAACAGTCATGTATTGGTGTAACAGTCATGTATTGGTGTAACAGTCATGTATTGGTGTAACAGTCATGTATTGGTGTAACAGTCATGTATTGGTGTAACAGTCATGTATTGGTGTAACAGTCATGTATTGGTGTAACAGTCATGTATTGGTGTAACAGTCATGTATTGGTGTAACAGTCATGTATTGGTGTAACAGTCATGTATTGGTGTAACAGTCATGTATTGGTGTAACAGTCATGTATTGGTGTAACAGTCATGTATTGGTGTAACAGTCATGTATTGGTGTAACAGTCATGTATTGGTGTAACAGTCATGTATTGGTGTAACAGTCATGTATTGGTGTAACAGTCATGTATTGGTGTAACAGTCATGTATTGGTGTAACAGTCATGTATTGGTGTAACAGTCATGTATTGGTGTAACAGTCATGTATTGGTGTAACAGTCATGTATTGGTGTAACAGTCATGTATTGGTGTAACAGTCATGTATTGGTGTAACAGTCATGTATTGGTGTAACAGTCATGTATTGGTGTAACAGTCATGTATTGGTGTAACAGTCATGTATTGGTGTAACAGTCATGTATTGGTGTAACAGTCATGTATTGGTGTAACAGTCATGTATTGGTGTAACAGTCATGTATTGGTGTAACAGTCATGTATTGGTGTAACAGTCATGTATTGGTGTAACAGTCATGTATTGGTGTAACAGTCATGTATTGGTGTAACAGTCATGTATTGGTGTAACGGTCATGTATTGGTGTAACGGTCATGTATTGGTGTAACGGTCATGTATTGGTGTAACAGTCATGTATTGGTGTAACGGTCATGTATTGGTGTAACAGTCATGTATTGGTGTAACGGTCATGTATTGGTGTAACAGTCATGTATTGGTGTAACGGTCATGTATTGGTGTAACAGTCATGTATTGGTGTAACGGTCATGTATTGGTGTAACAGTCATGTATTGGTGTAACGGTCATGTATTGGTGTAACAGTCATGTATTGGTGTAACGGTCATGTATTGGTGTAACAGTCATGTATTGGTGTAACGGTCATGTATTGGTGTAACGGTCATGTATTGGTGTAACAGTCATGTATTGGTGTAACGGTCATGTATTGGTGTAACAGTCATGTATTGGTGTAACGGTCATGTATTGGTGTAACAGTCATGTATTGGTGTAACGGTCATGTATTGGTGTAACGGTCATGTATTGGTGTAACGGTCATGTATTGGTGTAACGGTCATGTATTGGTGTAACAGTCATGTATTGGTGTAACGGTCATGTATTGGTGTAACAGTCATGTATTGGTGTAACGGTCATGTATTGGTGTAACAGTCATGTATTGGTGTAACGGTCATGTATTGGTGTAACAGTCATGTATTGGTGTAACGGTCATGTATTGGTGTAACAGTCATGTATTGGTGTAACGGTCATGTATTGGTGTAACAGTCATGTATTGGTGTAACGGTCATGTATTGGTGTAACAGTCATGTATTGGTGTAACAGTCAAGTATTGGTGTAACAGTCATGTATTGGTGTAACAGTCATGTATTGGTGTAACAGTCATGTATTGGTGTAACAGTCATGTATTGGTGTAACAGTCATGTATTGGTGTAACAGTCATGTATTGGTGTAACAGTCATGTATTGGTGTAACAGTCATGTATTGGTGTAACAGTCATGTATTGGTGTAACAGTCATGTATTGGTGTAACAGTCATGTATTGGTGTAACAGTCATGTATTGGTGTAACAGTCATGTATTGGTGTAACAGTCATGTATTGGTGTAACAGTCATGTATTGGTGTAACAGTCATGTATTGGTGTAACAGTCATGTATTGGTGTAACAGTCATGTATTGTTGTAAGGGATAGCAATGTTGCCTCTTGCTACGATTTTTCTATTAGATTTTTGAAATGTTTCGCCAGTGTGTTATTTTTCGTTTTTTACGTTATTAACTATAATCGACTACCATGTATGTTTGCTTGACCTTGACCTGTAACATGTCACATAAGCAATTCGGTAGCTTATAAACAGTTCAATGTTTAATCGTGTAGCGCTTATAATTTTCAACTATTAATTCTTCGAATTATAAAGATAAGTCTCTTCCAATCATCTCGTACACTTATACTACACATATTGTATGTAAGATTAAAAGAAATAGTTCAACTTTGTTCCATAAAAAGAATGGCTAAAGTATGTATTAATAGGGACACATTTTATTTTGTAAACAAATCCTTCTTATTATATAAAAAATCTCTGAAACTGAGACTAACATGCTTGAATTTTGAGACAACATAATTGTTATGTTTAGTCGAAGTTTTATTTCAATATACAGTCGGAATTCCTACGGGAATAAACTCTTCTTCTGGTTAACTTGTACCTTTATTAGGGAGGTCAAACGTAGTCGCCGATAACGTTATTATTTTCTGTCGGAGTAAAAAAAAACGATTTTTCACCTTTTTCATTTCATTAGAAAAACACCTTAAATTGAATATTTCGTGATAAAAAATATATCAGATAAAACTTGAAAGCTAGATCTTCATTAATTTGGCAGTTATAAGCATTAAAAATATGATTGGGTACTACTACTGAACGTCCAAAGTGAAACGGTTCCGAGAAAATCAGACGCCATGTTGATTTATGTGTCAACAAACAACCCATTTTCAAAAATAATTCCGCACGCTATTCCTGGACCAATATTTTTCATGTATGGCTTAAAATTTGCAGAAAGTCTTCAATTTTAACAATCCCATTTGAACCAATTAAAAAAAGATCGAAATCGTAACGTAAAATATAAAAGTTTACAAAACAGTGTTTTTAAACTCGCTTACCGCTTTTAAGCAAAAAGGTTCGCAGTCAGATACAATAATATGGACCTTCCTCTAAAGATATTTCGCCAAAATTTCAATGAATAAGTAACAATAGCATGCGGAAATCAATAAATGTTCGGGTCATATTTTCTGAATTTGCAATCAAGAGTTGAGCGGGAAGAGTTATCGGACGTTGTGTTGCGCATGACCGGGAAGTATGTCTTTCGCCATCTTAGCCAGGGCAATTTCACAGAGTCGTAACCAAAAATGGCATTCACCGACGTATTGTGCCACCAATTGATACAATAATTATCTAACATTGATGTATTAAGGCCATGGAGGTCAATCATGCACGGTAAGTTACAAAATTTCTTCTAAAATATAGTTTTATTCTCAAAAGAAATATCGTTTTCAAATGGGGTTAATTTTGAAAACAAAATATGCACAAAAATCGCACAGAAACTTTACAAGAACTGAATTTATATATATCTTTGCTTCTATAAATGAAAAAGAGATAGAATTTAATTCACAATTTTATTATTTTACTTGAAAAATGGTGAAAACGGCAAGAATCAATATGAAGTTGTCAAATTCTCCCAACCTATAAATAACTTTATCAGACAAGTGGTTTGGTGACGTAACCAGGCGACTCGGAAATTATCGGGATTTATTAATACATCTATATAAAGGAGTTGTTCCGGTATTCTTTGATATTTTTATAAAAGTGGGAATCTTTTGTGAAATATCAAGATCTTTTTTAGTTTTTGGTTTTAAATGAAATTTGTCTACATGAAAACTGAGATAAAATTTATGCATTTCTCATTAAGTTCCTTGTGTAGTATGTTGTAGCAATACATAGGTCTATATAGTTTTTAAATAGTAACCTGAATTTCCATGCAACATTTTTGAATATATTTAAATTATTATAAAGCATATTATTATGATTCAGTGCTATTAGGGAAGCTTTATGAAATATATGCTTAATGCATACATTACAGTATGTGCATGTATTAACAGTCTGGTTATATACAATGTAACATGACTGTACTGTGTACATATCAGTGATATGTTAAGTTTAATTAATTACATTTTTTTAATTACACCATTACTGTGTGCACACTTGTTTGGTATGACAGAGCATTTATGATGCATGCTGCAAACATTTCTGGAGTAAGGCTATTTTTCCATTTAATCTAATTGCCACCAAACATAATATGTATAAAGATAATTTTTAGTCAAGAGTGCATTGTATTAAAACTTTTTTCATTTGTATATGTATGATAAAATATTTCTGGAAAAGACAAATTATTTTTAGTTCTTTATTTTTATTCTGTATAACATATTAAGGTTTATTTTTATTTTACAGGTGTGATCGTGGCATCTCAGTAGATCATTAAGAGTTTTAAATCATTAAAATGTCACTTCTGAAAGTTGATGCTGTTGATTATGATTCAGTTAATCAAATATGCATAGGATCACAAAACACACAATTTAAAGAAATCACAAAGATTTCATTTGGAATAAGTTGGTCATGAACTGGGACACAGCACTATTTGTAGTCGTCAAATGTAAAATTATAGTATATAAAGGAAAAGAGAGTGACATTGAGGACTGTTATGAATTAAGATTATAAATAACAGTAGAAGATAACAGTTTATTGATTTGTGACAATAAAAATGATAACTTTGAAAATTTGTGACTTTCTAATCGCATGAACTGTTCGCTTAAATCAGCTAAAATTGTCAAATTTGAGGTTTTTCCCAGACAAGAAAATGAAAATCATGTATAAAATGTGCTAATTAAATGTTTAAAAGATAAAATAACTTCAAGGCTGGCTTATAAATTGTACAGAGAACATATCTGATAATCCAAATAAGACTTTTCATGGAATACGGGGCCATAATTGAAATATTATTTTTACTAAATTTCCAGGTAGAGGGCTAATGAACTAGGACATAGTTCATACCAGTGTCAGAATTGGGGTTGCTGATAGGTTTCTCCTTGCAGTATACAGTTATAGGATCAAAATGATACCAAACATTTGAACATTTGATATTATAATATTCGACAATCATTGAAATTGTATCAATTTCGGGAATTATCTGAAATTTTGATTGAATAAAGAAAATTGATCTTTTCAATGGAAAAAATGGCAGTTTTTACACAAACTGTAATAATAACTTCATTGATGTATGGATATTGAGGTTGTTTACCATAAAAATATCAATTTGAACATAAAAAATAGAATTAATTCCCTAAAATAACTTATTTTTACACTTTACGGAGCTCAAAATATTAAGCTACAGAGTTTATAATTCTGGCGCTACAGACTGTGATAATTTTTTTAGCTGATAAATATAGGTATTCCCTGTTAGAGGGCTCTTTTCCCTACCATAATCAGTATTCAGAAAAATTCTAGTACTTTTTTCAGATTTTTTATGACCAAAAACGTGATTTTTTTAACAAAATTTGACGTCAAAATTATGGAGGCCTGTGCAAAGGAAATAATATTAAAAAAAACATATATATTAATTGAATAAATGTTATTCTTGATATTTTTACCTAGAGACTGGGCACTTTGTGGACAGTGCTGCAAGTTTCAGCCTTGCAAGTTAAAGGTTTTTGAAGATATTTGACCACAAACCTGGTAGTTTGAACAAGCAGACGGCTGACACATAAATTAAAAAAACTAAGTCCAAAGGCTATTTTCATTGTTTTAAATTCTGTGACATTTTTTTCATGTAACACCTACAGGTGTGTATAATACCTCTTTTTGAAGCATAAGGAGGATACAGTACTATAGAATAAAGCATGATGACCTATTAAGTAGTGGAAAAAAAATATTTTGGTCCAAAAATGTCATTTTTTTTTACATTTTTCCAAAAAACAGAAAATCGACCACTTTTGGCTCACCAAAAAGGCCATAACTTTTGAACAGCTCAACCGATTTTAATAATTTTTGGACCAAAATTTCCCCATTTTGTATGTACTGTCATATTAAACTATAATTGGATGATTTATTAGCATTTCAATTTTTGGCTTGACCACCCTACCTTTATTCGTGTAAAGCGAGTACCTAGTCGTTACGTCGGAGTCATCACTTCGAAGGTTTTGCGGTCACCATCATAACTTGGTTAACCGTTACTCAATATTTGTGTCACAGATGACTACGGATGTGTTCCGTTTGTCGTAGTCACACTTCCACCCTTCCATTTTTAACGAGAGTAAATCGATTGGAGACATCAGTGGACCAACACTGCTTAGCTTTGTAGAGCATGTGGGTTCCTTCCTGGTTTTAAACGGTTTAATGTTGATCAATCTTCAATTTTCTGTATAGTGTTTTTTCTGCCATTATTTGCCTTTTTTATTTGGGCAATCGTATTGTCTGTCCATTTTCGATTTCAGGCTTCTGATTTTTCCTTTGGTATCCGCATACTTCTCTAGTAAGGCAACATTGTAGAGTGTATTATTACTTACCATCCCCCAAATGCCCACATCCCACTGTATATAGCCGATACCCACAAAAGGGGTCTTTCCTCTGTACCGTCAAATCCGGTAGTTAGACTTCCATATGTACCTTTTGTTAAATAAAAATGCATAGTCTCCAATATATATCATATATATTAATAATAAATATTACCTCCAACCGTTAAATTCAGGTTAAGGTATCAGTAAGCTCACATTAATATAAAAAGTTGAATACCTTGTGTACAACCGATACGTTCAATGATATACAAAATTAAAAAAATATACTGAATAAACGAATTACATATATTCCAAAGAATGTTATATCTGGAAATTCCAAAATGATTTACCACTTCTATCTTAGATATATGTTATATATGTAAAGGATGTCACCAAGCAAACAGAATAACGCGCAAAACATGTGTGTTGTATATTGTATAGTCGAACAATTGTTCAGACATCTCTTGCTCTCAAGTGGTGATCACTGTATACAATCACATAATATACCGGTATATGCATAATTGTTCAAGACGATTTGTAACGAAATAGTCTTTTTCGCAGGCAGTATTTCCGCGTAAATACGATGTTCGGTTCGTCTTTGCGCCATTTGTTTTGCAATTTATTTACGCATACTGTGTGCAACATGATGTTCCTGTCAGTAACACGACGGGTGACACTAGTGGAGCAGAAACTACTTACCCTTCCTGACCATCTGAGTTCGTCCCCATGTTTTAGTGGTATTCGTGTGCTCGATCTAGTGTCTTTTGTCCTATTTCTTTTGTTCATTGTATTGTCTGTCGATTTGGGGCTTCTGATTGTCCCTTTGGTATATTTTTCTTAGATGTCCGTCAAAATAATGTAAGTTTTCTTTAATCCACAATCAATTGCACTGATGTGTCTTCTGTATTGTTTATTTTAAATTCTCAATTTTCTACTTTTTGTTGCCATAAACTCTTTCAATCATACCGCAAAAAGACATTAAGCTTATTTCTTTCAGCATATAAAAGAAAAGAAACTAACCTCGTGATAACATAATAATTCCTCCAACTATTATAACACAAAGACCAGACAGTTTCAGCACTGTAAATAATAACTGAGTAGAAGCTGATAGTCGAACACTGATACAGTTAGTTAAACCAGCAGTCACTGTAAAAATATAGGAATAATAGAAATAAGTACTTACTAAACAACATGCAATTAACAGGAAGATACATTACCAGATTGTGTGACAGTAACAGTGTGTGATTAAATCTGCGTTTATTCCTGTTTGTTTGATAGTGGTTGTTCAGACTTTGTTAATACAAGTTTTATTAATGTAAACATTCAACCTTTCATTGGTTTAGACAAGGGGTAATATTCCTCTCTATCTACTCTCGTGTAAACATTCAACCTTTCATTGGTTTAGACAAGGGGTAATATTCCTCTCTATCTACTCTCGTGTAAACATTCAACCTTTCATTGGTTTAGACAAGGGGTAATATTCCTCTCTATCTACTCTCGTGTAAACATTCAACCTTTCATTGGTTTAGACAAGGAGTAATATTCCTCTCTATCTACTCTCGTGTAAACATTCAACCTTTCATTGGTTTAGACAAGGGGTAATATTCCTCTCTATCTACTCTCGTGTAAACATTCAACCTTTCATTGGTTTAGACGAGGGGTAATATTCCTCTCTATCTACTCTCGTGTAAACATTCAACCTTTCATTGGTTTAGACAAGAGGTAATATTCCTCTCTATCTACTCTCGTGTAAACATTCAACCTTTCATTGGTTTAGACAAGGGGTAATATTCCTCTCTATCTACTCTCGTGTAAACATTCAACCTTTCATTGGTTTAGACAAGGGGTAATATTCCTCTCTATCTACTCTCGTGTAAACATTCCACTTTTCATTGGTTTAGACAAGGGGTAATATTCCTCTCTATCTACTCTCTTTGCAAAAAAATAGAATAAAAAAGAAAACATATGTCATGTCTACAAATCATTTCATAAAAATAAGAGTTTTGTTTTAAAACATTCAGTATAATAAATTAAATAACATATAGCTGAGAGGATGGTAGTGCTGATTGTTACCTCGTAAAATGTCATTGTCAACTTCCGAGGGGGCCGTCGTGGCCGTGATCGTATGGTAGTTGGATTTGCAACTACATCAGTGCCTATCACTACTGATGTTGTGAATTCGAATATTGATCAGGGCAAGGTGTACAACATTATGTGATAATGTTTGTCATTGACTTGCGACAGGTCGGTGGTTTCCTCCGGGTCCTTCGGTTTCTTCCACCAATAAAACTGACCGCAGTTGAACACCATAAAACAAACATCAACCTCTGAGTTATGCGCTATTTACATACTTTTCCCTCTCCTTTGAGATTTACCGTTGTCTTTTAGTGTCAAAAACAGAATAAGTGCAAAAATAATAGGTTGTTAGATAATTCCAAAATGGTTTGACACTTTTCGCAATAGATATCATTGTAACTACTGTTATATTACTTACAAATTACCAGAACAGCAACTGTCTGTTTAAACAAAAAGCTGGGACCACAGTCATCAAAAAGTGTTTTTGATAAATATTCTGCCACTGTAAGACCCTGAATTATTTGACCAGATGGTGCCGTAAGCAAGATGGACCAAATGTACATAAATGCCGGAAATCTACCGAATACAGACAGCAGATAACCAAAGTCTCCTCCAGATTTTGGAATCAGGGCCCCTAACTCTGCAAAGACTAGTGCGGCTACAATAAAGTAGAATGTAAATATTATTCATGTTATTGAATTGGTGTGTACAGTGTAACTTGGCATAGTGTTGGATACCACACGTACCAGTCATAATAATCAGGTAATTCTAAACTACTATACTACTAGTATAATAAATTGTCCTACTTATAATACATAAACAGTACTATTGATGTATATTACACTTTGCGTTTTTATTTTCCCTATTTGTCTTTGTTAGCGCAGCCGGTTACTATTTTTATATATGGACCGGTAGTATATGGACCGGCCAGGTACCTGCAGCTTTCTAGATAAAAAGTATAATATAGCAAATAGTTCATGTCACTTCGGGTCATATGGCAATATATGGACCGGTCCATATACTGCCATATGACCCTCAGTGCCATGAACTATTTGCTATATAGACGTTAGTAAGGAAGGATATTGACGTAAATGAGCATGAGAGGCAATCCAACATTACACTAAGACACAAATTAAAGTACAGGAACGACACATGTATTGCTGTTCAATACTTCACAGTCACGGCAGTATCTTAAATAATGAACATAATTCATTACATGAAATTAATGTGAAATGCGGAATATATTTTATTCTAATTTATATGTGGAAGAATGGAAATCGCATGTGAGCTCCGGACATTTCAATTTCATTTCGTTAATGAATTTTTAATGTTACTACGCGAGATGTGATTGTTCGCAACATGAGAATAGAATGGTATGATATCTACTTACCCAGTATAGAAATGAATCCACATACACACCAGACCAGTAAGCTTAATGCCACAGATCCTGTATTTTGTAAAACCCCTTTTGGGGACACGAATATACCAGACCTATTAAATATTACAAAAATCATATTTGATCATAATTGTCTGTAGTATGTCTAACAATCTAATTAAGATTGGATGTTTGTTGAATCTTTTGTTTTCCGTTTGTTCTTTGGCATCTAACAAAATCCCGTTTGGGGTCATATCAAATGACCTATCATTCATATTGGACTGTCCAATCATATGCCAGACAGTTAAATACATTGACCAATGGGACAGCATCTCTTGCTGTGTACTCGGATTTTAATACCTATGCATTTAAAAGGTTCATAGCTGATTGGTCGTTTGAAAATATGAACCCTAAAGTGACCACATGCGTATGTCGTTAGATGTTAGTATATCTTTAGCAAAAACTAATTTTAATTGTAATTCTACTTGTTTAATTTCGATTGTTCATATTAAATAGACATACATAATTTTCATAATAAAGTAAGTGTAAAACAATTTCAGGCAATATCATATAAAATAATAAACGGAATCATGTAATGTTTTCAGAGCTAATATTTGAATTCTGCTAAAGCAATACAAAATGAAAAGATCGGAGAAAACAAACCGAAAAGTGAATAAGATCAAAGGCTACGAAGGTATATTCTTTTGCTCCATACGTGACTCCTGTCGTAAAATTCTTCTGAATACAGTTTCTGGAAAAACCACCATGTACGCTCAAAATCAAAATCTTGGAAAGCCAAATAATATTGCAATCTTTGAGAGTAGTAAAACCAAAGGACCTAAACAGGAGTCAAAATCAGCTAAGGTTACCTAGGTTACCTATATCTAAGAGAGATGAACCATACCTTGAAATCACTTTGGAATTGTTCTCCCCAATTTTCCTTTATACATGGACTCATTTATGGCACGCTTGTCCAATGAAATTTATTTTGAAATTATGAATACGCCATAGTTGAATATTTATGAAATGATATTAGCTTTCCCGACTTTTTACAGAATAAATAAGTATTTCCATTCGGCATTTATAAGTGATATGAATATCTTTCATTTGTGTCAACATCTTTTATCCTGGTTCCACTACTCTCCACTCTAGATAAGCCAGATTGTCCACTACTCGTGTAAGATATTCTTATCCGCTCATAACGACATATACAGAAACCTATTGATCTATGCTTACTACGGTAGATAAAGACACCAAAATTGATGCTACAATCATACAGTCTACAGAAGACATATCATCAGATTAAAACAGATTATTATGACAAATTATTACTCTGGTCCAGTAAAGCATTTACAGCAGGGTAACATACACATTTTAAATTAACTTTGACTCCCGGGGTCTGTTTTATGTTCCTTTATATCAATATCTTGGTACTCACAGATGTCTATTCATTTAACAAATAAATGTTTATTATTTTGTTAATGATCTGTTTTAGTTTATAGCTACTTTTGATTAATTATCTTACATATACTTTGTTGTATTACTGGGGCGGTAAGTTCATCACAAGGACACTGTAATTAACATGGACAGCATAATTAGTAATAACATCTTACCGACAATACCACCTATTATAAGAGCAGTCCCACTGAAGAATCCTAACCTCCGCTTCAAAGGAACAGTATCCTTAATCCAGACCTTAGGCTCGCCATTCATTGTAGATAATTATCCAGTTCTTGTCCTTGTGTAGTTTTGTTTTTTTATCTGTTCTCTTCACTTAGATGTTAGATACTCCCATATATATATTTCTCGTGATAGCATTGGAAATGATAAACGTTACGTAATTAGATACTCCATATGACGAATGAACGAAATGAAATAATACCGAGTATCCATTTCAACTAAATAAAACGAAATACAAATGTATAGGTAAATACAACAGCCCGAGGCTGAATATACACAAACAGCTTAACTGTTTGCTTAGCACAGTATGAAACGTAATAAAAATGTGTATTTTGAATTGTTATGTTAAATGCTGTCAGTAATAATTATTAACAAATGTAATTTATGTAAACTTTCGTAATTTAACGTTCCTATCAATGATACATTATCTTCCATTCAAATCAATTCACATCTGTATCTCGAAACCTGCCACTGAATGTACTATTGTTATAATGGGTGGAAATGTGTCGGAAAAGCGGTAAGTTGTCAATAATTGGCAATTATATCATATGTGAGAGAAACAATGTAAATTATCTTTCAATGGCACGAATCTGTTAGGTGGCAAAACCGGTAGATTGTCTGTTTTTGTTTGTTTGTTTTGATGATGTTTTAACGCCACTTTCAACAATATACAATATATTCAGTTATATCGTGGCGGTCCGTTTTGTTGGTGGAGGAAACCATAGGATCCAGAGAAAAACACCGACCTGTCGCAAGTCACTGACAAACTTTATTACATAATGTTGTACACCTCGCCCTGATCGAGATTCGAACTCACAACATCAGTGGTGATAGGCACTGATTGCATAAGTTGTAAATACGACTACCGTACGATCACGGCCACGATGACCCCTCCTACAATTCATGCCACAGTTTAATGCATATATTAATAGAAACCATGACTACAGAGATATTACAATTGAAGCGACAATGTACTGCATATGTTATAGATAGGATTTATTTATCAATAAATACTACGACATGAATAACAGTAACAACGTTCTTCTTCCATTTATAAATCTACCATTTGGTCATAAACAACCATACCATAATGAATGTGAGATAAATGGATGATATACAGGAATTAATGCATTTTTGTTATTTATTTTACCACAAATGCCATCCTTACATAAATATCCGAGGTAAAAATTAAAAATTCATGCAATAATTTTACAGTGTTAAGCTGTACGCATGTGACAACTGAATATATAAACATCCGAGTTCATGACATGTATTTGTACATTAATTAGTAAGAAGGGACATGGATGTAATAAAAATAAGAAACTAGCCAACATTACACACTTTTGACAAAAATTAAATTAAAGGATCAACGCTTTTATTGCTGTTCTACAGCTCACAGTCATAATTATTATAAAATAGTATACTAATTATAAAACTTTCTGACATTTAATCTTTAATATGAAACTGATTTTTTAACATAGTCGAACGATAATTTTCAGAAAGAAATCGCGCCTTTTTTGTTACCAGTTTTGGTAGTTTTTCATTATAATCTCTTTAATACGGAAACACATTCACATCAAGGTTACTATTCTCATAAATAATCGAAAAGAGTCCCTAAAATGTAGTACTGTCGAAAGATAACTCTTGATAATTTATGTATTGGAATAAAGTAAATTTGCAAATATGATAAGTTTCTATTCCATTATTCTAACAAAATATTCATTTTCTACAAATGATTTATATACCTGCTCATGGTTCTCATGGACATTTACAAACATTAAACAAGTGGTATTACATGTACAATAATGGTTTCACATGAACCAAACAAAATAATAACAAAATTAAGAATAAACTAAGCATTGTAATACTAAACAAAATAATAACAAAACATAAACATAAGCAAAGCAAAAATAAGCATAAGCTCAACATTATAATAAAGTAAAATAAAAAGTAGCATAATTAGCATCAATATGCAAAACTATAAAAACAATTATCTTTACCTCACACTGGGGTGCAAAGGTCTTGGAATACAGGATATACCTCAGATCAAGCTGTTCATCAGTATTTAATATATCATGGCAACCTGAATATAAAAATGGGTTTATAACTATTGTGCTCAAAACATGCACAATTACACAAAACACAGTTTACACATAGAATTGTTAATAACTCACCTTTTTAATATTTTAATGGTAAAAGTAGTATTATGCTCAATATTAAACTCATATTTCATAGTTCCAAATATTATTTCATTTAACCTTTAACATTTTATTGGAATTAATGTTTTATAAGTTTATCACATTTTAATAGCATTTAATATGTTAAAATAAGTTTATCACAATTTAATATGTTTTATAAATCAGTCAATCAATCAACTCAATCTCACTGAGAAAGTTATTTTATAGACAATTAGTAAGTTTAGTATAAATACCTTAATGAATGTTAGTGGTGTCAAATAGAAATATCATCAGTTCAATAGTCCTCCAAAATTGGATCCAAAAGAATAGTAGTTGGCAATATGTCTGCCTTCCAAGATATGAAAAAGTAATAGAATGTCTCAAAGAACAAAAGAATTTCCCACCAAAAATTCAGGTGACTACAATAACCAATGAAATGAAATAACTGGTCAAACTGACCTTAACTAATCAAATATGCAAAGACAAGATACATATCAGGGTTACCTTTGTGAACTTAGGTCATAACCCTAATTAGAATACAAAACATAACACAAAGTTGTAGACCTTATTAATTTTATTATTAAGAGGTTTTAAATATTATAATTAAATGAAAAAATTATTAAAGTAATTATATGAACATATTTTATTTACAAAAATATATTTTATGAACATAGTAAAAATGAAAAATTAAATTATTTACACACTGTCAAAATTGACTCTTCCACAGTACTGTTAAAACCACATTTAAATATATAACAATAAAATAGAATGTCAAACAATCAGTTTAGATATCTTATGCTTTATACTTGTATATATGGAGATGGTATTTACTATACTAGGCTCTTTCGCTTTATTGCTCTCAAACACTCATAACATTATATGGCTTTTCAATCGTTATATTATGAGCTTACATGTGTCTGCTGCACGTTATTCCAAAAACGTGTCGTGCGCACTAAATTTGATACATTGTTTTAAGTCTAATACGTTGTATTGTATCAACATAGGCTATACGTTGTCAACAATAGTCAAGTCGTCGAGATTTGTTCATAGGTCATTTGATGCCGGAACTAGTAGCCCAATCGTACAAAAAAGAATAAATTATAAATACATTGTGTATGTTGTTTATAGTTATTAAATGAAAATGATCTTTACAGCCGGTCAAAATTCACTGTTTTTGATTTTGAAACGTGCGTTATTCAAATATAGATATCATTTTCTCAGAGTTATTGCAGGGTTTGCAGATCCAAATTATTATGTTAAATTATGAGAAGAACTTTTCAACAGTGATAGTCAACAATTCCACCAATATCAACAAAACGAACAATGACCTCTCACCTCAACTCACTGAACATAAAACAGACCATGACATATAGATGTTCATTATATAAGATGTAAGAAAAAAATATAATATCTGGCTATTGTACTGTCCATATTTATGTTGTTTAATTTTTTGTACGATCATGTGATCTTTTTAAATGAAAGCCAATCTGTTCAGGTTTTTATTTTTTTGTATGTGTATTACCTTTGGAACCAAGTAGCCAAGGCTACGTTGTTCCAAGGTTGAAGTCATCGCTACACAAATATTACGATCGTCATCACAATCTGGTTGACCGTTATGAAATATCTCAAATGACAATGGATCTTTTACTTTTTCTGTAGATGGTTTTTTCTTCTATCACCGCCAAGACCTTTACCGGACTTGACTGAATATATGAGTGACACGGCGAATGTGTTATAAGAAACAGAAACTGCTTCGCGAGGACCCGGATGTTTGGTGGTGTCCGTGTTGCTAATTGTTTTAATTAGTTGTTTGTGTTGTCCTATTATGTGTCTTTACGTTCTGCGTTCCGTGTTGTAGTGTCCGTTAGTCTTAATTAGTTGTTTGTGTTGTCCTATTATGTGTCTTTACGTTCTGCGTTCCGTGTTGTAGTGTCCGTTAGTCTTAATTAGTTGTTTGTGTTGTCCTATTATGTGTCTTTATGTTCTGCGTTCCGTGTTGTAGTGTCCGTTAGTTTTAATTAGTTGTTTGTGTTGTCCTATTATGTGTCTTTATGTTCTGCGTTCCGTGTTGTAGTGTCCGTTAGTTTTAATTAGTTGTTTGTGTTGTCCTATTATGTGTCTTTACGTTCTGCGTTCCGTGTTGTAGTGTCCGTTAGTCTTAATTAGTTGTTTGTGTTGTCCTATTATGTGTCTTTACGTTCTGCGTTCCGTGTTGTAGTGTCCGTTAGTCTTAATTAGTTGTTTGTGTTGTCCTATTATGTGTCTTTACGTTCTGCGTTCCGTGTTGTAGTGTCCGTTAGTTTTAATTAGTTGTTTGTGTTGTCCTATTATGTGTCTTTACGTTCTGCGTTCCGTGTTGTAGTGTCCGTTAGTCTTAATTAGTTGTCTGTGTTGTCCTATTATGTGTCTTTACGTTCTGCGTTCCATGTTGTAGTGTCCGTTAGTCTTAATTAGTTGTTTGTGTTGTCCTATTATGTGTCTTTACGTTCTGCGTTCCGTGTTGTAGTGTTCGTTAGTTTTAATTAGTTGTTTGTGTTGTCCTATTATGTGTCTTTACGTTCTGCGTTCCGTGTTGTAGTGTCCGTTAGTCTTAATTAGTTGTTTGTGTTGTCCTATTATGTGTCTTTATGTTCTGCGTTCCGTGTTATAGTGTCCGTTAGTTTTAATTAGTTGTTTGTGTTGTCCTATTATGTGTCTTTACGTTCTGCGTTCCGTGTTGTAGTGTCCGTTAGTCTTAATTAGTTGTTTGTGTTGTCCTATTATGTGTCTTTACGTTCTGCGTTCCGTGTTGTAGTGTCCGTTAGTCTTAATTAGTTGTTTGTGTTGTCCTATTATGTGTCTTTACGTTCTGCGTTCCGTGTTGTAGTGTCCGTTAGTCTTAATTAGTTGTTTGTGTTGTCCTATTATGTGTCTTTACGTTCTGCGTTCCGTGTTGTAGTGTCCGTTAGTTTTAATTAGTTGTTTGTGTTGTCCTATTATGTGTCTTTACGTTCTGCGTTCCGTGTTGTAGTGTCCGTTAGTCTTAATTAGTTGTTTGTGTTGTCCTATTATGTGTCTTTATGTTCTGCGTTCCGTGTTGTAGTGTCCGTTAGTTTTAATTAGTTGTTTGTGTTGTCCTATTATGTGTCTTTACGTTCTGCGTTCCGTGTTGTAGTGTCCGTTAGTCTTAATTAGTTGTTTGTGTTGTCCTATTATGTGTCTTTACGTTCTGCGTTCCGTGTTGTAGTGTCCGTTAGTCTTAATTAGTTGTTTGTGTTGTCCTATTATGTGTCTTTACGTTCTGCGTTCCCTGTTGTAGTGTCCGTTAGTCTTAATTAGTTGTTTGTGTTGTCCTATTATGTGTCTTTACGTTCTGCGTTCCGTGTTGTAGTGTCCGTTAGTCTTAATTAGTTGTTTGTGTTGTCCTATTATGTGTCTTTACGTTCTGCGTTCCGTGTTGTAGTGTCCGATAGTCTTAATTAGTTGTTTGTGTTGTCCTATTATGTGTCTTTACGTTCTGCGTTCCATGTTGTAGTGTCCGTTAGTTTTAATTAGTTGTTTGTGTTGTCCTATTATGTGTCTTTACGTTCTGCGTTCCGTGTTGTAGTGTCCGTTAGTCTTAATTAGTTGTTTGTGTTGTCCTATTATGTGTCTTTATGTTCTGCGTTCCGTGTTGTAGTGTCCGTTAGTTTTAATTAGTTGTTTGTGTTGTCCTATTATGTGTCTTTACGTTCTGCGTTCCGTGTTGTAGTGTCCGTTAGTCTTAATTAGTTGTTTGTGTTGTCCTATTATGTGTCTTTACGTTCTGCGTTCCGTGTTGTAGTGTCCGTTAGTCTTAATTAGTTGTTTGTGTTGTCCTATTATGTGTCTTTACGTTCTGCGTTCCGTGTTGTAGTGTCCGTTAGTTTTAATTAGTTGTTTGTGTTGTCCTATTATGTGTCTTTACGTTCTGCGTTCCGTGTTGTAGTGTCCGTTAGTCTTAATTAGTTGTTTGTGTTGTCCTATTATGTGTCTTTACGTTCTGCGTTCCGTGTTGTAGTGTCCGTTAGTCTTAATTAGTTGTTTGTGTTGTCCTATTATGTGTCTTTACGTTCTGCGTTCCGTGTTGTAGTGTCCGTTAGTCTTAATTAGTTGTTTGTGTTGTCCTATTATGTGTCTTTACGTTCTGCGTTCCGTGTTGTAGTGTCCGTTAGTTTTAATTAGTTGTTTGTGTTGTCCTATTATGTGTCTTTACGTTCTGCGTTCCGTGTTGTAGTGTCCGTTAGTCTTAATTAGTTGTTTGTGTTGTCCTATTATGTGTCTTTACGTTCTGCGTTCCGTGTTGTAGTGTTCGTTAGTTTTAATTAGTTGTTTGTGTTGTCCTATTATGTGTCTTTACGTTCTGCGTTCCGTGTTATAGTGTCCGTTAGTTTTAATTAGTTGTTTGTGTTGTCCTATTATGTGTCTTTACGTTCTGCGTTCCGTGTTGTAGTGTCCGTTAGTCTTAATTAGTTGTTTGTGTTGTTCTATTATGTGTCTTTACGTTCTGCGTTCCGTGTTGTAGTGTCCGTTAGTCTTAATTAGTTGTTTGTGTTGTCCTATTATGTGTCTTTACGTTCTGCGTTCCGTGTTGTAGTGTCCGTTAGTCTTAATTAGTTGTTTGTGTTGTCCTATTATGTGTCTTTACGTTCTGCGTTCCGTGTTGTAGTGTCCGTTAGTCTTAATTAGTTGTTTGTGTTGTCCTATTATGTGTCTTTACGTTCTGCGTTCCGTGTTATAGTGTCCGTTAGTTTTAATTAGTTGTTTGTGTTGTCCTATTATGTGTCTTTACGTTCTGCGTTCCGTGTTGTAGTGTCCGTTAGTCTTAATTAGTTGTTTGTGTTGTCCTATTATGTGTCTTTACGTTCTGCGTTCCGTGTTGTAGTGTTTGTTAGTCTTAATTAGTTGTTTGTGTTGTCCTATTATGTGTCTTTACGTTCTGCGTTCCGTGTTGTAGTGTTCGTTAGTCTTAATTAGTTGTTTGTGTTGTCCTATTATGTGTCGTTACGTTCTGCGTTCCGTGTTGTAGTGTTCGTTAGTCTTAATTAGTTGTTTGTGTTGTCCTATTATGTGTCTTTACGTTCTGCGTTCCGTGTTGTAGTGTTCGTTAGTCTTAATTAGTTGTTTGTGTTGTCCTATTATGTGTCTTTACGTTCTGCGTTCCGTGTTATAGTGTTCGTTAGTCTTAATTAGTTGTTTGTGTTGTCCTATTATGTGTCTTTACGTTCTGCGTTCCGTGTTGTAGTGTTCGTTAGTCTTAATTAGTTGTTTGTGTTGTCCTATTATGTGTCTTTACGTTCTGCGTTCCGTGTTGTAGTGTCCGTTAGTCTTAATTAGTTGTTTGTGTTGTCCTATTATGTGTCTTTACGTTCTGCGTTCCGTGTTGTAGTGTTCGTTAGTCTTAATTAGTTGTTTGTGTTGTCCTATTATGTGTCTTTACGTTCTGCGTTCCGTGTTGTAGTGTTCGTTAGTCTTAATTAGTTGTTTGTGTTGTCCTATTATGTGTCTTTACGTTCTGCGTTCCGTGTTGTAGTGTTCGTTAGTCTTAATTAGTTGTTTGTGTTGTCCTATCATGTGTCTTTACGTTCTGTGTTCCGTGTTGTAGTGTCCGTTAGTCTTAATTAGTTGTTTGTGTTGTCCTATTATGTGTCTTTACGTTCTGCGTTCCGTGTTGTAGTGTCCGTTAGTCTTAATTAGTTGTTTTTGTTGTCCTATTATGTGTCTTTACGTTCTGCGTTCCGTGTTGTAGTGTCCGTTAGTCTTAATTAGTTGTTTGTGTTGTCCTATTATGTGTCTTTACGTTCTGCGTTCCGTGTTGTAGTGTTCGTTAGTCTTAATTAGTTGTTTGTGTTGTCCTATTATGTGTCTTTACGTTCTGCGTTCCGTGTTGTAGTGTCCGTTAGTTTTAATTAGTTGTTTGTGTTGTCCTATTATGTGTCTTTACGTTCTGCGTTCCGTGTTGTAGTGTCCGTTAGTCTTAATTAGTTGTTTGTGTTGTCCTATTATGTGTCTTTACGTTCTGCGTTCCGTGTTGTAGTGTCCGTTAGTCTTAATTAGTTGTTTGTGTTGTCCTATTATGTGTCTTTACGTTCTGCGTTCCGTGTTGTAGTGTCCGTTAGTCTTAATTAGTTGTTTGTGTTGTCCTATTATGTGTCTTTACGTTCTGCGTTCCGTGTTGTAGTGTTCGTTAGTCTTAATTAGTTGTTTGTGTTGTCCTATTATGTGTCTTTACGTTCTGCGTTCCGTGTTGTAGTGTCCGTTAGTCTTAATTAGTTGTTTGTGTTGTCCTATTATGTGTCTTTACGTTCTGCGTTCCGTGTTGTAGTGTCCGTTAGTCTTAATTAGTTGTTTGTGTTGTCCTATTATGTGTCTTTACGTTCTGCGTTCCGTGTTGTAGTGTTCGTTAGTCTTAATTAGTTGTTTGTGTTGTCCTATTATGTGTCTTTACGTTCTGCGTTCCGTGTTGTAGTGTCCGTTAGTTTTAATTAGTTGTTTGTGTTGTCCTATTATGTGTCTTTACGTTCTGCGTTCCGTGTTGTAGTGTCCGTTAGTCTTAATTAGTTGTTTGTGTTGTCCTATTATGTGTCTTTACGTTCTGCGTTCCGTGTTGTAGTGTCCGTTAGTCTTAATTAGTTGTTTGTGTTGTCCTATTATGTGTCTTTACGTTCTGCGTTCCGTGTTGTAGTGTCCGTTAGTCTTAATTAGTTGTTTGTGTTGTCCTATTATGTGTCTTTACGTTCTGCGTTCCGTGTTGTAGTGTTCGTTAGTCTTAATTAGTTGTTTGTGTTGTCCTATTATGTGTCTTTACGTTCTGCGTTCCGTGTTGTAGTGTTCGTTAGTCTTAATTAGTTGTTTGTGTTGTCCTATTATGTGTCTTTACGTTCTGCGTTCCGTGTTGTAGTGTTCGTTAGTCTTAATTAGTTGTTTGTGTTGTCCTATTATGTGTCTTTACGTTCTGCGTTCCGTGTTGTAGTGTTCGTTAGTCTTAATTAGTTGTTTGTGTTGTCCTATTATGTGTCTTTACGTTCTGCGTTCCGTGTTATAGTGTTCGTTAGTCTTAATTAGTTGTTTGTGTTGTCCTATTATGTGTCTTTACGTTCTGCGTTCCGTGTTGTAGTGTTCGTTAGTCTTAATTAGTTGTTTGTGTTGTCCTATTATGTGTCTTTACGTTCTGCGTTCCGTGTTGTAGTGTTCGTTAGTCTTAATTAGTTGTTTGTGTTGTCCTATTATGTGTCTTTACGTTCTGCGTTCCGTGTTGTAGTGTTCGTTAGTCTTAATTAGTTGTTTGTGTTGTCCTATTATGTGTCTTTACGTTCTGCGTTCCGTGTTGTAGTGTCCGTTAGTCTTAATTAGTTGTTTGTGTTGTCCTATTATGTGTCTTTACGTTCTGCGTTCCGTGTTGTAGTGTCCGTTAGTCTTAATTAGTTGTTTGTGTTGTCCTATTATGTGTCTTTACGTTCTGCGTTCCGTGTTGTAGTGTCCGTTACGATATCCACATATAAACGATGTTCGGTTCGTCTTTACGTCCAGTTGTTTTATGAGGGCTTATGTCTTTTTTGTTTTGTTTTTCTTCGTCTGGTTATCAGTTTCTCTGGATTGTCCATTTTTGATTGCACCTTTGGTATTCTCTAACGTTTATTTAAATCAAAATCTAATTGCCAATACCATATGTCCTCATGTGTACGCAATTAATGGAATACTTTTCAACAAGGTATTGATTTCTTCTGAAAATCTTTATAGAAACACCTTGATTTTCCAATGTTAATTTAGTACTCAGAATATGATGACATTGTAAAGCTTATGAATAGAAGGTTCAAACAGTGATGATCATCAATTCCACCAATATCAACAAAACAAACAATTTGCAAGCTCGGTCGGGAGTAGTGTACGAGTTGTGAAAAATAAAATCCACACTCGGTTGGTATTTTACTATCATGAAAAATTCATAATGGCAAAATTTTGTGAGAGTCTGGTAGAAAGTTGACTATTAGACAATGGCTACGACCAGGCCCACTGAGAGGGGGGGGGGGGGGGGGTCAGCCGGGGCGTCACCCCGGGGCCCATGACAAATAAACAAGTAGAAAGCTGTTTTCTAAATCACAATTCATCAATTCATTTTTGTTGTACTGATTCCTTGCTTATGACACACCATGGTGGATTTGGTTTGAGTATCATTTTTTGGAGAATTGGAGGAGGGGGGCCAAGTTTCCTTTTGCTCTGGAGCCTAAACATTCTCTTGGCGGCCCTGGCTACGACTACGCCAGATCTTATCCTGTTCAGTAAATATATATTTTAAAACATACTAACGTATAATTGGAAAACAGGTAACAATAGAATTTGATTCATAAATATAAAAAATCAAGATTTTTATCAGTAGAAAACCAATGGGATATTATTTGTTGACGATGTTCATGTTTTCAAGGTGAAGATAACCACATAAACATTTAAAACTTATAAGACATTTATCATACAATAATAAATTATATAAAAATACACATACTGTAAACAAGGTCACGTCCTACAAATAATCTCAATATTGTAATGTTGTTTTAATTAGAATTCAAACACGCATTACACTATACAGGTCAACAAAATATCTAGCGAAAAAGTTCATCGAACGATCTGTTTTATAATAAAGTTGAGAAAAGGGTCAGTTAACTTCAAGCATGTTGTATGAGGCGAAATGATGTATCCAAACCTTAAATGGAATTAAGGGTTTATTTTCACTTGTATTACCTTTTCTATACCTTTACTCATTTTTCTTGAAAACGTATTTGCTCATAAAAACAATAGTTCGGACCACCATTTTGGAGACTGGGAAGTCCGACGTCCATTGTGTTGTCTGTCCTTCAATATGATTTACGGATTCTGATTACCTCTTTTGTATCTTCAAATTATTACTTTACAGTGCTAGGGACGATAAGAGACCGTTGTATTGACAGGATACAATAAGGTACTTATAAAACAAGCAATTCAATTATATGGTTCATCGTCCTTAATCTAATCATATTATGTTTATATTTTATTTTCAACAAATATTAAAAATGGCAGAGTATGTTAATATCTTTCCCCTGTTCGTGTTTGTTTAGAATTGACAATATTTTGTCTCAGATGTATGTGGAAGTTGTGTCATTGTGTTCACTATTGTACTGGGGTTACACTGGATATCAAACAATGGCATAGCTGTGACCGTTCCTGACTCGATAATAAAACATTCCTATATTTCGATAACTAATGCAAGCCTATATTGTTACTGTTTATTTAAAAGAAAGAAAGATAGCTATAAATAGAAAGTTTGCAAAACCATACGCAACAATTCCATCAATATCAAAAATACGAAAAATACATCTGATCTAAAATGTATTATTAACTAATACTTATAGTAGACAAAACTACCTTTAAATAGCTGACCATTCGGGTAGAGACATATAACCTTGCTTAGTAGCTGTCGTGGACTAAATCACCTGTTTTACTAAACTAGCCCGCAAAACGTGAAGTAAATTGTTACCTTTTATTGTGAGATTGTCCTAGTCAATAAATGACATCTATATAAATGACATCTATATATTCAGTCTTTGACGTCTTCATCTTATAAGTACTAAACTATTTAATCAAGGATTCCTTTTACAGAAACATGTCATCTTATCTTTCAATTTTTTTTTCGTAAATAAACGTTTGGGAATATCAAAAATGGACAATCCAGAGAAACTGGCAACATGCATGTAGGGTACACAAGACGAAAAAAAACCCAAAACAACACAAGTCAAAAATAAACACAAATAACGTAATTAAGACAAACAACTGGAGGAAAAGACGAAACGAACATTGTTATAATGCGGAAATCGTAGCAAACATCACAACACAGAACTCAGTATGTAAAGACATATAATTGGGCTACACAAACAAAAAAGATGAGCAACACGGACCCCACCAAAAACCGGGGTGAACTCGAGTGTTCACGAAAGGTAAGCAGTGTCTTCCTTATATAAGTCACCCTTCATGCTACTCGTATATAATATATAAGATATCAACACATTGTTGAAAAGTATTCAGTCACTTATGTTTCCTATTTGCGAGTGATGATATTGTCAAATAGATTTTGGCCCAAAGTTGACCATTGTTACCCTGTTATGTCTTACGATGATCTGTTGCACTATCTAACATTTAAATGATGGTCAAGACCATCGACCTTTTCTTCTAAAAGTAATATTATACAAGTGACAATACGGATAAATATATTATACATAAAGTTCAAGATCACGACGTTCTTTATCCAGTTCTATGTGAGGGTTGATATTATACATAAAGTTCAAGATCACGACGTTCTTTATCCAGTTATATGTGAGGGTTGATATTATACATAAAGTTCAAGATCACGACGTTCTTTATCCAGTTCTATGTGAGGGTTGATATATTACTCACATGTAGAAGACTCTTGCATGACCATCAATTGGCAAAGAGGGGGCTATGACCCATACAACTAGCTTAATCCCGCCACGTTTTACATGAACCAAGCCAGAGAAATGAGCAGTCATGTGATAGGGCTATCTATTTTGCGGCTGTTTCTAAGATTTCTTTGTATTAGATTTTGGAACCCTTCTGATGGTGTGGTATTTTATTTCTATTTTACCCTCTTTACAGGATGGAATCAAAACTTCAAGTGAACTGCTTACTCTTCGAGTGAACCTGCATTATCTGAATATTGAATTTGTCAAATAGTATACCTTTCAAATCGTTCGGAAAGACAAACAATAAAAAAAAACAATATATATATAAAACATATCTTTTTGTGTACAACATCGTTGTCTTCTCGTCAAATCATTTAAGCACAAAAAGTAAACAAAAATAAAATATCTGATAACAAGGAAATACAATAGAATTTTAAGTTGAATTAGACGTTCACACAGCACCACTTGTATACGTTGTATCTCAATCAATCTATCATTACTTTGTTCCATTATTGTTGGTTATTAATCACATCTTAAACTCTTGTGGTGGTGCAACATTCATTAAAATCTGAACGAACGTGTTGATTTTGTCTGTAAATAAAACGACATGTAAAAATAAATACATAGTAAAAATAAGTATATTTAATATTTTGTTAAATTACAAATACAAGTTGTTTAGTTAAATTTTAGGTAAGATACAATTTCAAACATGGTAGAATATTTAAATTTCTTACTTAATGTTCCGTTAGATATTCAGAAAGACCACAAAACTCTAGAAGACTAAGTAATATAAATAGAAGAACATCTACACTTTCATCACGCAGAAAACGAATAATGGAGAAAAACAGATAGTAATTGGTGCTCAAAATATCAAGGTGACTTTGCTTTGTGCACTACATTGTAAGAATGATTGCTTATCGCCGGGTTTGTAACTAGATTAACACGACGGGTGTCATTAGTGGAACAGGAACTGCTTACCCTTCCGGAGCATCTGCGTTCACTCCCGGTTTTTAGTGGGGTTTGTGTTATTCGATCTTTAGTTTTATATGTATGCTCGTTGTTTGTCCTTTTGTAATTTGTCTTTTGGCCATTGTGTTGTCTGTTCTTCTTTGATATATGTATTCTGATTACACCTTTGGTATCTTCAAACTCTTCTTATTTAATATTATTCCACTGTCGTCAAGCCAATGACTTATATAACTGTATACCAATATGAAACAGAACACAAACCCTCCATAAGTTAAATATGATAAAGAGAAAATAGTAAAACACATCAGCATTTTGGACAGATGATGCAGTATTTCTAAAGTTTTATCTGGTTTAGATTTCGGAATTAAGTCATAACAATATAACCAAATCCGTTGTATGTCAATTGACAGTGTACAGTAATGATTGAGAGACATGCGTAAATGATATACATGACATAAGCCTACATGTATTCTACTAATACATACCTGATGAAATTGTCAATTTTCATACGATATAGTCACATCAAATGCAATTCGTATATAACCATGTTAAAATCGTATCTTTTACAGTTCAAAAACATGTAATTAGTATAAAAAATAAATTAAGATTATTCTCCCTCAGACATGAGACTTATATAGCCTTAGCCGAATTTGGGTATTCAGCAAAGTACTTAGACCCTTTCTTGTTTTTGCTCGAAATGCTTTTTAAGAATTTCTATATCCCATTGTTTTACTTTATGAGTACATGGAAAGGTTATTCCAGTAACGCATCGTGCACGCTAAGTTAGATATCTACATTTGTCATACCTTACTACAAGTAATATGAGACAGGCAACCTGTTTGAAGGACGAAGTCCTAAAATTTCAATAATACGATGATCTATACAAGTTATTTTGAATGAATTTTGTAGTCGATTTGCTACGGCTGTTCCGTTCGTTTTACCCTTATTTTTACCCTTATTTATTATCTACTATACGCCACTCTTCCGTCGGGAGTTTCGTAGAAAGAGATTTTCTTAATTAGAATTTTATTTCAAGTTTATTTTGATTTTGCATAGAGTAAATAATTAAAGAATTGGGAATTTTTCATTGAAATATATTTCTTTTGCGTTTCTAAATTATCAATTGATCTATTTTCAAAACTTCCGGTGAACAGATATTTGGCTATCAATATAGAAGGAAAAATCGGACAGCCTACCGTTATAAGGACTTCGTCCTTTATTAACTTAGCATGTGTTATTTTCATGTCTACCAGTTATACAATACTAGTTTGCTTTTTATTCCTTCCCTTTTCATGAAAAATATTATTTTAAAAAGTTGCATCATAATGATGGACAACAATTTGTACATACCCATTCCTGGTAGACTTAATTTGAAGAAGGCAAATGGAAAATACAGAACAGTTCCAACAGCAATATATGAGATTGCATACACAAATTCTACTTTGACTGGTTCCAGAAAAGGTGCTACAACCAAGTACACACAGCAAAGTAGAACTAGGACTGGTATTACAGGGGGAATCTGAGTAAGCAAAACAATAATATAAGTCATCACATATGTTCTCGCGGAAAGAAAACAAAATCAAATACAATTTATTCGCATTATGAAAAAAAAACTCAGAAAAAAATAACAAATACCACACGGTGAATAAAACACGGCAGCATGACTTGGTTAAATTTGACAGAATATCTATGTCAGAGTTAACCACTGATATATTCTATTTGTATCAAAATCCCGTTCTCTTTTCCATTTCGTGATTGATCACCAGATTTATGACAAGAGTAACACGACGGGTGCCACTGTTGGAGCAGGAACTATTTACACAACCGGAGCACCTCAGTTCATTCCCTGTATTTATTGTGGAGTTCGTATTTCTCAATCATTAGTTTTCTGTGTAGTGCATGGGAGATGTGTCTTGTCTTTCTGTCCTTTGGTCATTGCTTTGTTTGTCCTTCGATTTACGCCTTTGTTATCTTCAAACTCCGAACGCGACATACCCGTCGCTCCCATTCCATTTACGTATAAATAATTATATTAACTTACTCTTAATGGTCTTTGTACATGTTTCATTTTATATCTGAGTACTAAATGAGCCACCATGCCTAATCCATACATCAACCAGGAAATAAATCCCAACATGTTCAATAAAAACTCAATATCTGATGGTAGAATCATTATAAAAGACAATACTATCTGAAAATATACAACGTTATAGACATCATTGAAACATATTAAGAAACATATATTTGATTTTTCTGTTTGTGCATACTGTATTTTATTCTGTATTCCTTTTAAATTCAAAATATATTAATTTAATGTAGGCAAGTTACTTTTGGTTAATTAGCAATTACAGAAGAATATGTTTCTGTATACTCAATGACCTGGATTTCCAACGTTATATGTCGTAGTACCCATGTTTGTGTTCAATCAGTTAGTTAAGATGAGAGGTGACCATTGGTGCTTTTTTTTTAATAGAATTGTTGACCTTCACTGTTGAAACGTTCTTTTCACAATGATAATAAAATTATAGATCAAACAAACACCATAGAAGTATATAGCAACCGACTTAGAAATAAGACCTCCTCCTGGTCAGTAATAACATCATTTCTTTCATTTTACATTCAACGAATAAAAACGTACATATCTAATTAAGTTCGCATGACGAGTTTCTGTAATAATTATAACCCCTAAAACATCAGATTAGAAAGACAAATAATTGTGAACTCGAGCAAGACAAACCAAACTAAACTTATTCTGCAATCCTATGTGTTTAATAAAGATGTAACTTACTATCAGAATAGTTCATGGTAATGGAATATTGGTGTAGATATTTGTTGTAAAGATGCCTGTACCAAGTCAGGGTCATTACGGTTTTCACAGTTTTCCGCTTGTTGACTGATTTTTTCTGTTTATATAATTATGAGTTTTGATTTTCCCTTTGTAAGATTGTTCAGAGTTCGGTAATTGTGTTATTACCCTTATTTACTATTGGTATAGTTGATGGTAATGGAATATTGTGGTAGATATTTGTTGTGAAGATGTAACTTACTATTAGTATAGTTGATGGTAATGGAATATTGGTGTAGATATTTGTTGTGAAGATGTAACTTACTATTAGTATAGTTGATGGTAATGGAATATTGGGGTAGATATTTGTTGTGAAGAAGTAACTTACTATTAGTATAGTTGATGGTAGTGGAATATTGGTGTAGATATTTGTTGTGAAGAAGTAACTTACTATCAGTATAGTTGATGGTAGTGGAATATTGGTGTATATATTTGTTGTGAAGATGTAACTTACTATTAGTATAGTTGATGGTAATGGAATATTGATGTAGATATTTGTTGTGAAGATGTAACTTACTATCAGTATAGTTGATGGTAATGGAATATTGGTGTAGATATTTGTTGTGAAGGTGTAACTTACTATCAGTATAGTTGATGGTAATGGAATATTGATGTAGATATTTGTTGTGAAGACGTAACTTACTATTAGTATAGTTGATGGTAATGGAATATTGGTGTAGATATTTGTTGTGAAGAAGTAACTTACTATTAGTATAGTTGATGGTAATGGAATATTGGTGTAGATATTTGTTGTGAAGAAGTAACTTACTATTAGTATAGTTGATGGTAATGGAATATTGATGTAGATACATGTTGTGAAGATGTAACTTACTATTAGTATAGTTGATGGTAATGGAATATTGATGTAGATATTTGTTGTGAAGGTGTAACTTACTATCAGTATAGTTGATGGTAATGGAATATTGATGTAGATATTTGTTGTGAAGATGTAACTTACTATCAGTATAGTTGATGGTAATGGAATATTGATGTAGATATTTGTTGTGAAGATGTAACTTACTATTAGTATAGTTGATGGTAATGGAATATTGGTGTAGATATTTGTTGTGAAGATGTAACTTACTATTAGTATAGTTGATGGTAATGGAATATTGATGTAGATATTTGTTGTGAAGATGTAACTTACTATCAGTATAGTTGATGGTAATGGAATATTGATGTAGATATTTGTTGTGAAGATGTAACTTACTATTAGTATAGTTGATGGTAATGGAATATTGGTGTAGATATTTGTTGTGAAGATGTAACTTACTATTAGTATAGTTGTTGGTAATGGAATATTGATGTAGATATTTGTTGTGAAGATGAAACTTACTATCAGTATAGTTGATGGTAATGGAATATTGATGTAGATATTTGTTGTAAAGATGTAACTTACTATCAGTATAGTTGATGGTAGTGGAATATTGGTGTAGATATTTGTTGTGAAGATGTAACTTACTATCAGTATAGTTGATGGTAATGGAATATTGATGTAGATATTTGTTGTGAAGATGTAACTTACTATCAGTATAGTTGATGTTAATGGAATATTGGTGTAGATATTTGTTCTGAAGATGTAACTTACTATTAGTATAGTTGATGGTAATGAAATATTGTTGTAGATATTTGTTGTGAAGATGTAACTTACTATTAGTATCGTTGATGGTAATGGAATATTTGTGTAGATATTTGTTGTGAAGATGTAACTTACTATCAGTATAGTTGATGGTAGTGGTATATTGGTGTAGATATTTGTTGTGAAGATGTAACTTACTATTAGTATAGTTGATGGTAATGGAATATTGGTGTAGATATTTGTTGTGAAGATGTAACTTACTATTAGTATAGTTGATGGTAATGGAATATTGATGTAGATATTTGTTGTGAAGATGTAACTTACTATCAGTATAGTTGATGGTAGTGGAATATTGGTGTAGATATTTGTTGTGAAGATGTAACTTACTATTAATATAGTTGATGGTAATGAAATATTGGTGTAGATATTTGTTGTGAAGAAGTAACTTACTATTAGTATAGTTGATGGTAATGGAATATTGATGTAGATATTTGTTGTGAAGATGTAACTTACTATTAGTATAGTTGATGGTAGTGGAATATTGGTGTAGATATTTGTTGTGAAGATGTAACTTACTATCAGTATAGTTGATGGTAATGGAATATTGATGTAGATATTTGTTGTGAAGGTGTAACTTACTATTAGTATAGTTGATGGTAATGAAATATTGGTGTAGATATTTGTTGTGAAGATGTAACTTACTATTAGTATAGTTGATGGTAATGAAATATTGGTGTAGATATTTGTTGTGAAGAAGTAACTTACTATTAGTATAGTTGATGGTAATGGAATATTGGTGTAGATATTTGTTGTGAAGATGTAACTTACTATTAGTATAGTTGATGGTAATGGAATATTGATGTAGATATTTGTTGTGAAGATGTAACTTACTATCAGTATAGTTGATGGTAATGGAATATTGGTGTAGATATTTGTTGTGAAGATGTAACTTACTATTAGTATAGTTGATGGTAATGGAATATTGGTGTAGATATTTGTTGTGAAGATGTAACTTACTATTAGTATAGTTGATGGTAATGAAATATTGGTGTAGATATTTGTTGTGAAGAAGTAACTTACTATTAGTATAGTTGATGGTAATGGAATATTGTGGTAGATATTTGTTGTGAAGATGTAACTTACTATTAGTATAGTTGATGGTAATGGAATATTGGTGTAGATATTTGTTGTGAAGATGTAACTTACTATTAGTATAGTTGATGGTAATGGAATATTGGTGTAGATATTTGTTGTGAAGATGTAACTTACTATTAGTATAGTTGATGGTAATGGAATATTGGTGTAGATATTTGTTGTGAAGATGTAACTTACTATTAGTATAGTTGATGGTAGTGGAATATTGGTGTAGATATTTAAATAACTGAACAATTCTGGAAAAATACCTTCTCGTGCAGTAGCGAACACTATTCTGAAATGAAATAATGGAATCTTTATATTCTGTTTTTTCCCAAAATAACCCCACTTAGCAACAATAATAAATAAAACTGCTGTATAGTCCGTTTTTGTTTCACATGTTTAATGGTCTGAAAATAAAAACGATTTTTAATATCGGGGAGATTTGATGGGATATTTTTTAATGTGTGTTCATTTGTGCATCAGTTTGTCATCGGGACTAAACAGGATATTTATGTCCATTGTAAAAGAAATTTATATTGTTTTTCAAACATTACGATTTCGCTTTCTATAACTGTCCAGTGACATCGCTGAAATGTTGCCTTCATTTTGTCGATTCCGTTTTCCACATTTTTAAGTTATCAACTATGTTATTTATATATTAGGTCTCCACGACATATGGTATACATGATACACGAGATGACTTGTGTTGTGTTGTGATCCGATCTTTTGTTTCCTTGTTTATTTTTTGTTCCATGCCATATTCGTTTTAATATATTCATGTAATTACTTACTACATTGTCTTCCAATGTATTTATTTACCTCGTTATTTTGACTGGAACAAATATTACATTAAATCTATTTCAACGAAAAACATATTACAATATGTGCTACTGACGGAATAAACAGTATATACTACTAGTTCCTCAAACATAGGAATTATTTGTTACTCCAAAAACAAACACTACTTTTTCACATAGCTAATCCTCAAACTTTTATGGTTAAGATGTTATTTCCTATCCGTTTACTTTCAACGTTTCTCCAAAATATTCATACATTATGGGATAGTTCTAACCTTCCAAAAACAAGACCTGAGCCATTCATCGCCCCATACACAGAACATGCTACAGTAATCGGAATAAGTACTACTGCTCCACTTATCACATACTCAGCCCAAGTCTGAAATAAAACACCAAAAAGGCAATTCACAAGAATTATTATTGTCTGTAGGAAAAGTCTGAAAAGACCAAAGAGGTAATCAGAAGCCGTAATTCTAAGTACAGACAATACAATGGAAAAGAGAGAAAAGACCAAAGGGGTAATGAGAAGCCGTAATTCTAAGTACAGACAATACAATGGAAAAGAGAGAAAAGACCAAAGGGGTAATCAGAAGCCGTAATTCAAAGTACAGACAATACAATGGAAAAGAGAGAAAAGATAAAGAGGTAATCAGAAGCCGTAATTCTCAGTACAGACAATGCAATGGAAAAGAGAGAAAAGATAAAGAGGTAATGAGCAGCCGTAATTCTAAGTACAGACAATGCAATGGAAAAGAGAGAAAAGACCAAAGGGGTAATGAGAAGCCGTAATTCAAAGTACAGACAATACAATGGAAAAGAGAGTAAAGACCAAAAGGGTAATGAGAAGCCGTAATTCTAAGTACAGACAATACAATGGAAAAGAGAGAAAAGACCAAAGGGGTAATGAGAAGCCGTCATTCTAAGTACAGACAATACAATGGAAAAGAGAGAAAAGACCAAAGGGGTAATGAGAAGCCGTAATTCAAAGTACAGACAATACAATGGAAAAGAGAGAAAAGACCAAAGGGGTAATGAGAAGCCGTAATTCTAAGTACAGACAATACAATGGAAAAGAGAGAAAAGATAAAGAGGTAATCAGAAGCCGTAATTCTAAGTACAGACAATACAATGGAAAAGAGAGAAAAGATCAAAGGGGTAATGAGAAGCCGTAATTCTAAGTACAGACAATACAATGGAAAAGAGCAAAAAGGTAATGAGAAGCCGTAATTCTAAGTACAGACAATACAATGGAAAAGAGAGAAAAGACCAAAGGGGTAATCAGAAGCCGTAATTCTAAGTACAGACAATAAAATGGAAAAGAGAGAAAAGACCAAAGGGGTAATGAGAAGCCGTAATTCTAAGTACAGACAATACAATGGAAAAGACCAAAAAGGTAATGAGAAGCCGTAATTCTAAGTACAGACAATACAATGGAAAAGAGAGAAAAGACCAAAGAGGTAATCAGAAGCCGTAATTCTAAGTACAGACAATACAATTGAAAAGAGAGAAAAGATAAAGAGACAAACATTAGTCGAGTCAATACTTCACAGAAAAACTAACGAATCTACTTAAGAACGAAAGTGAACTCGTGTGCTCCGGAAGGATAAGCATTTCACGCTTCACTAATGGCGCCCGTCGTGTTACTCTTTTGAAAAAATGCTATGATAATGACGAAAGCAGGACGGGGTGGTGACTCTGGCAAACTGAGCATATCTGTGGTCATTTCTGGCACATACATTCCGTAATGGGTAACCAAATAATGGTGGCGACCGTAAAATTTTCGAAGTTGTGATTTCAACTTAACCAATAAGAACCCTTGGTTCAGTAGCTTTCTTGCTAGCAGCAACCCTCTATCAAGGAAATCATGATATGAACCACAAGTTCTGCAACATCGGATCAACTGAGAGATATATACTTCATATACAGGTGTTATTGGAATGTTGCTACATATTTATAGGAAGTTCACAATGAGAAAATCGAAATCATGTGTATGGAATGTAAGATAGAACCACGAATAACACATTAAATTTCTCGAAGAAATGTAAGATATAATCTCCATAACCACTCTACAATAAATCTTATTGTTTCATTTTAGAAGAATCAAAACAAATCAAAATATTAATATATAGGAAATTGTATCTCACAAACATTAAGATAAATTCAATATTAATTACCGCCGCTACAGCCCATGATGACAAGTATTCCTCCTTACTTAGGACTGTGAAGTATGAGATATTCACCAACATATATACCACCAACACTAACAGTACAGATGTGATGATACATAGTGGCAGGTTTCTGAAAAGCCATGAATGTAATGTTAAAATAGTAGTAGTCCATACTTATTTGTACACAGTGGATGGTTTCCCAACGGGTACACATACATTAATAACATTAAAAGAGTAAATATTTATAGGTTCACAATGATTGTTTTCCGAACGAACACATAACCATTTATAACATTAAATAGCACTAAAATAGATTTTTATTTACACAGTGGATGGTAGACATTTTCAACAATAGAATAATACTTATTTTTGTATTACATATTTATTGATACACAGCGGTTGTTTAAAAAGCATGCACACATCTATTCATAACATTGGAATAGTAGCAGTGCATATGTATTGGTTCACAGTGGATGACTGCCGAACGGGTAAGCGGCCATTTATAACATGAACACAGTACTAGTACAGAATTTTCAAAACAAAGTGGAGGATTATTTCAGAACGGCCACAAAAACATTTAAAACATTAAAACAACACTAGTATAGATGTATTTGCATACAATGTTTGATTTCCGAACGGGCACATCAACATTTATAACATTAAAATAATACTCTAAAGATATTTGTGGTAGACAGTGGTTGGCTTCTATACGGGTTCACAGACAATTATACAATTAAGAGGAACGGTCAGCTTACCTCCTGTTTTAGAGGGGTTCGTGTTGCTCAATCTGTAGTTTTCTGTGTAGTGTTTTGTAGATCATTATTCGTCCTCTTGTTCTTTCTCGTTAATACATTGAATTACTGACACACATCGTGTGTAGCTTCCAACTAAATTATTAGCCATATTTGTTTTTCCATCTCCGATATTTTATTTTGTGAAATATATTTGACAAATGAAATGGGGGTAAATTAATTTTTGTATTGGCTTTGTTGTGATATACATTCATGTATATAATGTGACACATGTTATTTACTTATTTTATTCAAGCTACTAGTATATTATAAATCTATAGATTAAATGAGAAATGTTAACACATCCACCTTCCTCCGTCACCTCCATTGTTCGTAGTGATAACATGTTTATACATAGCTCAATAGTAAACGTGTTCCTTAAAGGTACATGTATAAACTGAAATGATAAAATAACAATTACTATGTAACGCAGGTTAGAAAATGAGAAGTGGAATTATATTTGTCCACAGATGACAGGAGATTCATATAAAGTAAAACAGAAATAATATGTGTGTTGTATATAAATTATACATTATTTTACGATCGTTTCCACTTTAATAAAATATATTTTACCTTCAAATAATCTCCCTAAACTTTAAATTATTTGTCTTTCCAAACTAGATTTTGAGCGTATTTAATAAAGGTTATTTCAGCACTAAATTTGATATCTACATTTTTATTTAAGTCTACTCACCTTTTCGGATGTTTTAATTCTTCTACAACAAAGTTTAATTGTGCCCTGTAAAGACACATCAACAAGCATGAAATGTTTTACAACTGTCCACAATCACATGTTATCAACACAACATGAAATGTTTTACAACTGTCCACAATCACATGTTATCAACACAACATGAAATGTTTTACAACTGTCCACAATCACATGTTATCAACACACACGTTACATTACAACTGTCCACAATCACATGTTATCAACACACACGTTACATTACAACTGTCCACAATCACATGTTATCAACACACACGTTACATTACAACTGTCCACAATCACATGTTATCAACACACAAGTTACATTACAACTGTCCACAATCACATGTTATCAACACACATGTTACATTACAACTGTCCACAATCACATGTTATCAACACACACGTTACATTACAACTGTCCACAATCACATTTTATCAACACACACGTTACATTACAACTGCCCACAATCACATATTATCAACACACACGTTACATTACAACTGTCCACAATCACATGTTATCAACACACACGTTACATTACAACTGTCCACAATCACATGTTATCAACACACACGTTACATTACAACTGTCCACAATCACATGTTATCAACACACACGTTACATAATGAAATTGCCTTATACACTGGAATTCTATCCCAAAACATTGACCGTTTAAATCAAAATAATAGATAGATAGCGAATTTATACACTAACCCTTAAATACAACACCAGCTCTTGTAAAATAGTCGGTTTCGATACAGATGTCGGCTCCTGTTCAGAGATTTATCACAAAAAGATAAAATTAGAACATTGATTCTGTCAATGTGTCACTGTTTACCGGAAATTTGAAGATTGAAATACATAAGCATTAAGCCACTGTATGCATTACGTTATTTGTTCCCGTCATGACGATTTCTACATCTAGTTGTGTCTTTCATAAACATGTTTTGGATAATCATTCTGTGCAGAAAGGAGAAAGCACTCTATCCTTTCAGGATTCATAGCATTATGATAAACATGAGTATACAGCATTAAGGAAGTTTGAAGATACTAAATCAGTAACCATAAATCGACAGACAATACCATAACCAACAGAAAAAGAACAACAGTGATCTACCAAACATTACACAGAAAACTTAATATAGAGCAACACGAACCCCACAATAAACTGTGGGTGAACTCCGGAATGGTAAGCAGTTCCTGCTCCACTAGTGGCATCCGTCGTGTTACTGTTAAGATTAAGATGTTTGTTTCCTAATTTACTACATAAAGTCCACACGTGTAATTTATTATATAACGTCTAAGCATGATAGGCAAAATCGGCAATGAGCTTTGCATTTAATAATCCTTAACTGAGAACACTACAAACAAAAGACAACGTGGCAGGCGAGTTCTTAGATATATTCATTCTCTAGAGTTCTTAGATATATTCATTCTCTAGAGTTCTTAGATATATTCTCTAGAGTTCTTAGATATATTCATTCTCTAGAGTTCTTAGATATATTCATTCTCTAGAGTTCTTAGATATATTCATTCTCTAGAGTTCTTAGATATATTCATTCTCTATAGTTATTAGATATATTCATTCTCTAGAGTTCTTAGAAATATTCATTCTCTAGAGTTCTTAGATATATTCATTCTCTAGAGTTCTTAGATATATTCATTCTCTAGAGTTCTTAGAAATATTCATTCTCTAGAGTTCTTAGATATATTCATTTTCTAGAGTTCTTAGATATATTCATTCCCTAGAGTTCTTAGATATATTCATTCTCTAGAGTTCTTAGATATATTCATTCTCTAGAGTTCTTAGATATATTCATTCTCTAGAGTTCATAGATATATTCATTCTCTAGAGTTCTTAGATATATTCTCTAGAGTTCTTAGATATATTCATTCTCTAGAGTTCTTAGAAATATTCATTCTCTAGAGTTCTTAGATATATTCATTCTCAAGGGTTCTTAGAAATATTCATTCTCTAGAGTTCTTAGATATATCCATTCTCTAGAGTTCTTAGATATATTCATTCGCTAGAGTTCTTAGATATATTCATTCTCTAGAGTTCTTAGAAATATTCATTCTCTAGAGTTCTTAGATATATTCATTCTCTAGAGTTCTTAGATATATTCATTCTCTAGTGGTCTTAGATATATTCATTCTTTAGAGTTCTTAGATATATTCATTCTCTAGAGTTCTTAGATATATTCATTCTCTAGAGTTCTTAGATATATTCATTCCCTAGAGTTCTTAGATATATTCATTTTCTAGAGTTCTTAGATATATTCATTCTCTAGAGTTCTTAGATATATTCATTCTCTAGAGTTCTTAGAAATATTCATTCTCCAGAGTTCTTAGATATATCCATTCTCTAGAGTTCTTAGATATATTCATTCTCTAGAGTTCTTAGATATATTCATTCTCTAGAGTTCTTAGAAATATTCATTCTCTAGAGTTCTTAGATATATTCATTCTCTAGAGTTCTTAGATATATTCATTCTCTAGTGGTCTTAGATATATTCATTCTTTAGAGTTCTTAGATATATTCATTCTCTAGAGTTCTTAGATATATTCATTCTCTAGAGTTCTTAGATATATTCATTCCCTAGAGTTCTTAGATATATTCATTCTCTAGAGTTCTTAGATATATTCATTCTCTAGAGTTCTTAGATATATTCATTCTCTAGAGTTCTTAGATATATTCATTCTCTAGAGTTCTTAGAAATATTCATTCTCTAGAGTTCTTAGATATATCCATTCTCTAGAGTTCTTAGATATATTCATTCTCTAGAGTTCTTAGATATATTCATTCTCTAGAGTTCTTAGAAATATTCATTCTCTAGAGTTCTTAGATATATTCATTCTCTAGAGTTCTTAGATATATTCATTCTCTAGAGTTCTTAGATATATTCTCTAGAGTTCTTAGATATATTCATTCTCTAGAGTTCTTAGATATATTCATTCTCTAGAGTTCTTAGATATATTCATTCTCTAGAGTTCTTAGATATATTCATTCTCTAGAGTTCTTAGATATATTCATTCTCTAGAGTTCTTAGATATATTCATTCTCTAGAGTTCTTAGATATATTAATTCTCTAGAGTTCTTAGAAATATTCATTCTCTAGAGTTCTTAGAAATATTCATTCTCTAGAGTTCTTAGATATATTCATTCTCTAGAGTTCTTAGATATATTCATTCGCTAGAGTTCTTAGATATATTCATTCTCTAGAGTTCTTAGATATATTCATTCGCTAGAGTTCTTAGATATATTCATTCTCTAGAGTTCTTAGATATATTCATTCTCTAGAGTTCTTAGATATATTCATTCTCTAGAGTTCTTAGATATATTCATTCTCTAGAGTTCTTAGATATATTCATTCTCTAGAGTTCTTAGATATATTCATTCTCTAGAGTTCTTAGATATATTCATTCTCTAGAGTTCTTAGATATATTCATTCTCTATAACAACTTCCAATAGTATATTAAAGCTCATTCTAAAGGAATGATAATTATTTCTCAAAATATATTCATAAAAGGTATTAAATATGTATCATAGTTTATAGTTAGATAACTCTGTAATTGATTATCACCACTTAGCCCATACTTTCTTTGTCTTGTGTTATTGAATATTTTTCATATACCACATATGCTGTAATTGAAGGAAATGCTTTTGAGCTGATACTCATTCAATCTAATCTGGCTTAGACTGCCTAAATTAGTAATAATTGGTAATCATGACACTCGACAAAGAAAGTATGGGCTAAGTTGATTATACAATACCTGGTCATAAGTAAATGAAAAAGAATGCATCTCGGCTTCGCATCAAGGCATTCTTTTTCATATACTATGACCAGGTATTAAATAACCTATACGTATTCGATAATCCGATTGTTACTGGTATAAAATGTAGATAAAGGTAGAACAATGCATGTTTTAAACAATTAGTCATAACGTGTTAAACCTTGATTTGTATTCATCTGGAAACAACCCGAGAGCTAAGAAATCAATCAGATGAATATTTCAAGCTAACCTTAACCTTTACATTACAATTTGAATTCACTATGTAATTCCTGTATTAACATCGGTTCATTAGTCTTTCCTGTTGACAAATTGTAAGAAGAGTTTGAAGATACCAAACGGGTAGTCAGAATCCGTAAGTTGAAGAAGGATAGACAACACAATGGCCAAAAGAAAAAGGACAAACAACGATCTACATAACACTACACAAAAAACTAAAGATCGAGTAAAACGAATCTCACTAACAACCGGGTGATATTATTAAAGGAAAGCAAAATTGTGGTGCCCATGAGAAAATTAGACAATTACACGTTGAGACGCCCCATTTTGTATGTGTACCACCTGTTGTGTGTTAATTCTATGGCCGAAATAATCATTTTAATACCATTTTCGATGTATATCGGTTATAATAATATATGTCGGTTGTAATACTATTTCGTTTTGATGGTAGAGTTTGATATATTATTTGTCTTTGTTCCATTTTTGATTCTTAAACATTTATTAATTTCGGAGAGGACTGAAAGAAAATGAAGTTTTATTAATTTTGCCTTTAAAAGTTTTATTCCTTCATTTCTTAGTTTTGTGATCCATTGTTTTAATCATTTCCTTATTCCACCTCTTATTTAATTCATGATATTTTATATATAATTTTACTTGTCATTAATGCTCTTAATTTTCTCAGCGGGAAGCAACAAAATATTACTCCCAGTTTTCAGTGAGTTTATTTCTGACGATTTTCTGTAAATTTGCTAGTCAAAATAGCTCCACCCATTTTCCTCCATTGGATAATTGTAATAATAATAATCTATCAGCATTAATCAGACCAACAAAAACAACATTACTTGACTAAATACGAATATGTCTCATTTTTACATATCCTCATCACTTCCGGTACGAATATAGTTTGCATAAAAACAAATGACCTAAGAAAGATTAAATCTTTTGTTTCTTAATTACATCATCACTTGTTTCCCCGAGTAATTTCGTCAAGGCAATATCCGTTGTTTTCCTTCTGTTTTCGTAACAACATCATCATTTGCTTCCCAAGTCTTTTTGAGACAGCATCAATTGTTTTCCATATGTTCTCGTTATGACAGCGTCGGTTGGTTTTCTCTTGTTTTTGATGGAACACTAACCGTTGTTTCCCCAGAGCAACGATACTTTGTAGATTATCGATAAAGAATCGTCTGTATTTAAGGATAACATAATACGTACCAGCCGTCAAATGCCCAAAGACCACTATATAGAGCAGATGCTATGTTTGATGGATTACTAAGTGTTCCATCAAAACCTGTTGCTAAACTTCCGTACTGTCCTAGTCAAAACAAAAGATATAAATGTGCTAACATTGGTTAATATCATGTCATTTCTAATTTGATATCGATGTTACAAGATGTAATAACTTAAATCTTCAATTTGATTAATTTTATTTTTTGCTTTAATTTCAGAAAAATGTTATTGGTTCATGATGTTGGTTCTTTCTTTATCCAACGAATAAAAGTTTGAAGATGCCAAAGGGGTAATCAGTAGCCGTGAATCACAAAGGAATAAATAGTACAATGGCCAAAAAGAAAAGGAAAGAATGACAAGCGGTGATCTACAAAATACTATTAGTACTCCGAAAACTGAAATCAGGGGTGAACTCGGTTGGATTGGAAGGAAGGGAAAGCATATCCTGCTTCATTAGTGGCGTTCGTTGTGCTATAGATGCCACAATCTGGTAGCAAGTCATATGTGGTGGTACGTCATGAACGAGGAACGTAGGACGGGATTGAGTACGGAACATATCCGTGATCATCTGTAACACAGACATTACGAACGTAACAGTGTATGCCAATCTATGGCAGCAACCAGTATTGATGACTGCAAGTTTATCGTCACTGGGATACCTTACTTCAGCAGCATTCTCGCTACCACCCACTCGTTCAATGAAATCATTATTGAACCACAAGCTCAAGAATATTGTATGAACTAATAGATGTATATTTCTTGTGCAATGGCTGCTGGAACTTTCCATGTACACATGTATATAATGTAGCAACATTCCAGCATCACCTGCATATGGAGTACATATATAGCTCTCAGTTGATACGATATTCCAGAGCTTGTAGTTCCTATCAGGACTTCCTTGATAGAGGGTTGCTGCTAACAAGGAAGCTACTGAACCAAGCGTTCCTATTGGTTAAGTTGAAGTCATCATGTCGAAAGGTTTACGGCCGCCACCACCTGGTTGGCCGTTATGGAATATCTGTGTCACAAATGACCACGGATATGTTCCATTTCTCGTAAACATTTCACAGTCCTGACCTTATTCATGACTTATCACCGGGTTTATAACTAGATTAACACGACGGGTATCACTAGTGGAGCAGGAACTGCACACCCTTCCGAAGCATCTGAGTTCACCCTGATTTTTGGTGGGGTTCGTGTTACTCGATCTATAGTTGTATGTGTACGTTTTGTAGATCGTTGTTTGTTTGTCCTTTTGTACTTTTTCTTTTTGGTCATTGTGTTGTCTGTTCTTCTTTGATATGCGGATTCTGATTACCCTTTGGTATCTTTAAACCCTTCTTACACATAAATAGAAAATTGAAATGATCTTTTTGTCAAAGGTTTATACTCAACAGTTACTCACTGTACATTTCTAGGTCTAGATTAAAGTATGAAGCATATACAGTTGCAGCTGTGGTATTCTTTATTTCCAGTTCAACGGTATAGATGTGACCAATATATTCACCAACATTATTATTCAGTGAGAGGACATCATTTATATAGAGGAACGTTACATTAAATGATGTGGCTAACGTTTTTTCTTTGTTTTTCTTGAGATTCCTGTATGAAGATTATTTCACATCAAGTTGACGTGGAGTACAGGTGGCACACTGTCACGTCCACTAAACATATCAAATATGCTATCAACCAAAAATCCTAACATATTCATATTTAAGAGATATTTTTGATAGATTTATATTTTCAGGTGTAGCGTGTCATTGTATGTGTAACATACTAAAAGTGTAAGAAGTATAAATATACCATTAGTCAGTGTAATGATTCCACCGATGATAATTATTATCAGTCCAACCAACTTCAGAATAGTAAAGAAGATCTGTGTTCTAGCCACAAGACGAACACTGATACAGTTTGTAATACCAGCACTTACTGTGAAACAAATATAATAATCATTTAAAACCAGTACATGTCTATAAATAAATATCAAGAAAAAATAGATCATAATACATATTTAAACTATCAAATAAGAAATTACCAATGCGTTCCCGTTTTTATTTTAATCTACATTCTTTCTTTATTCTGTTTTGGATACCAGCTCACTCAATTATGGCAAATTCCTTCCTACTTTGGGTAATTTTATGGTAGTCCACTCATTTACTCCAAACGTCTTGCTGCTTGAGTACTCTTTTAGTTTTGAGGTCACATATTTGCTCATTACGTTTTGCTCCTCCGAGTACTTCTTTTGTATCAACCTCATTTATTTACTCCAAACGTCTTGCTGCTTGAGTACTCTTGGTTTCGAGCTCACATATTTACTCTTTACGTCTTGCTGCTCCGAGTACTTCATTTGTATGAAGCTCTCTCACTTGTCGCAAATTTCTTCCTATTTGGATACGCCTTAATCTCAAACAATCATACACGAAAATTGTGTCTCCTATGCTCATTCAAACAGACATTGATGTTTTCCTTGTACACTTATGCATCATGATATACGCTATTTACTGATTTATTATCATATTTTGAGGTACACAAACCTAGATTTACAAATCATACCAAAATCATTTCATAATGTCGACAGCCTTTTAATTTGACCCTTATATTCCTACATTAGTAAGTGGAGCAGGAACTGCTTACCCTTCTGGAGCACATGAGTTCACCCCGGTTTTAGTGGGGTTCGTGTTACTCGATCTTTAGTTTTATAAGTATGTTTTGTAGATTGTTGTTTGTCCTTTTGTACATTTTCTTTTGGCCATTGTGTTGTCTGTTCTTCTTCGATATACGGATTCTGATTACCCCTTTGGTATCGTCAAACTCTTCTTATAGAACTTTGAAGCAATTATGTGGACTAGTTACGACTATCCATTGCCGAGGGGAAAACATTATTTTGCTTTCCGATGTCGACCAGTGGTGGATATAAACATCGAAGATACTAAAAATAATTGTATTTAGTAGATGAGCCTTTCTGTATTTAATACCATCAGTGTTGATCCTCCGCAAATCAAATAAAACAAAAAAAGGTTAGAAACAAGTCCAAAATGGCTACGCCAAGAGCAAAGCCTAGAGTGAAACGTGCAACCAAACCAACAGTCAAACTAGAGCCAATTCTAAAGACAAACCAATAGCCAAGCAGAACCAAATTAAATGTCATCCCTGGACAAATCTAGAACCACAAATAGAATCTAATCTAGTGTCAAACCTAAGACAAACCTAGAACAAAACAGAAGGTAAAGCATATAGCAAAATACAGATCAAGTTAGAGACAAACCTAGAACAAAACAGAAGGTAAAGCATATAGCTAAATACAGATCAAAGTTAGAGACAAACCTAGAACAAAACAGAAGGTAAAGCATATAGCTAAATACAGATCAAGTTAGAGACAAACCTAGAACAAAACAGAAGGTAAAGCATATAGCTAAATACAGATCAAGTTAGAGACAAACCTAGAACAAAACAGAAGGTAAAGCATATAGCTAAATACAGATCAAAGTTAGAGACAAACCTAGAACAAAACAGAAGGTAAAGCATATAGCTAAATACAGATCAAAGTTAGAGACAAACCTAGAACAAAACAGAAGGTAAAGCATATAGCTAAATACAGATCAAGTTAGAGACAAACCTAGAACAAAACAGAAGGTAAAGCATATAGCTAAATATAGATCAAAGTTAGAGACAAACCTAGAACAAAACAGAAGGTAAAGCATATAGCTAAATACAGATCAAGTTAGAGACAAACCTAGATCAAAACAGAAGGTAAAGCATATAGCTAAATACAGATCAAGTTAGAGAAAAACCTAGAACAAAACAGAAGGTAAAGCATATAGCTAAATACAGATCAAAGTTAGAGACAAACCTAGAACAAAACAGAAGGTAAAGCATATAGATAAATACAGATCAAAGTTAGAGACAAACCTAGAACAAAACAGAAGGTAAAGCATATAGCTAAATACAGATCAAAGTTAGAGACAAACCTAGAACAAAAGAGAAGGTAAAGCATATAGCTAAATACAGATCAAGTTAGAGACAAACCTAGAAGAAAACAGAAGGTAAAGCATATAGCTAAATACAGATCAAAGTTAGAGACAAATCTAGAACAAAACAGAAGGTAAAGCATATAGCTAAATACAGATCAAAGTTAGAGACAAACCTAGAACAAAACAGAAGGTAAAGCATATAGCAAAATACAGATCAAGTTAGAGACAAACCTAGAACAAAACAAAAGGTAAATCATATAGCTAAATACAGATCAAGTTAGAGACAAACCTCGAACAAAACAGAAGGTAAAACATATAGCTAAATACCGATCAAAGTTAGAGACAAACCTAGAACAAAACAGAAGGTAAAGCATATAGCTAAATACAGATCAAGTTAGAGACAAACCTAGAACAAAACAGAAGGTAAGCATATAGCTAAATACAGATCAAAGTTAGAGACAAACCTAGAACAAAACAGAAGGTAAAGCATATAGCTAAATACAGATCAAAGTTAGAGACAAACCTAGAACAAAACAGAAGGTAAAGCATATAGCTAAATACAGATCAAAGTTAGAGACAAGCCTAGAACAAAACAGAAGGTAAAGCATATAGCTAAATACAGATCAAAGTTAGAGACAAACCCTAGAACAAAACAGAAGGTAAAGCATATAGCTAAATACAGATCAAAGTTAGAGACAAATCTAGAACAAAACAGAAGGTAAAGCATATAGCTAAATACAGATCAAGTTAGAGACAAACCTAGAACAAAACAGAAGGTAAAGCATATAGCTAAATACAGATCAAAGTTAGAGACAAACCTAGAACAAAACAGAAGGTAAAGCATATAGCTAAATACAGATCAAAGTTAGAGACAAACCTAGAACAAAACAGAAGGTAAAGCATATAGCTAAATACAGATCAAGTTAGAGACAAACCTAGAACAAAACAGAAGGTAAAGCATATAGCTAAATACAGATCAAAGTTAGAGACAAACTAGAACAAAACAGAAGGTAAAGCATATAGCTAAATACAGATCAAAGTTAGAGACAAACCTAGAACAAAACAGAAGGTAAAGCATATAGCTAAATACAGATCAAAGTTAGAGACAAACCTAGACCAAAACAGAAGGTAAAGCATATAGCTAAATACAGATCAAATTAGAGACAAACCTAGAACAAAACAGAAGGTAAAGCATATAGCTAAATACAGATCAAAGTTAGAGACAAACCTAGAACAAAACAGAAGGTAAAGCGTATAGCTAAATACAGATCAAAGTTAGAGACAACCCTAGAACAAAACAGAAGGTAAAGCATATAGCTAAATACAGATCAAGTTAGAGACAAACCTAGAACAAAACAGAAGGTAAAGCATATAGCTAAATACAGATCAAGTTAGATACAAACCTAGAACAAAACAGAAGGTAAAGCATATAGCTAAATACAGATCAAATTAGAGACAAACCTAGAACAAAACAGAAGGTAAAGCATATAGCTAAATACAGATCAAAGTTAGAGACAAACCTAGAACAAAACAGAAGGTAAAGCATATAGCTAAATACAGATCAAAGTTAGAGACAAACCTAGAACAAAACAGAAAGTAAAGCATATAGCTAAATACAGATCAAGTTAGAGACAAACCTAGAACAAAACAGAAGGTAAAGCATATAGCTAAATACAGATCAAAGTTAGAGACAAACCTAGAACAAAACAGAAGGTAAAGCATATAGCTAAATACAGATCAAAGTTAGAGACAAACCTAGAACAAAACAGAAAGTAAAGCATATAGCTGAATACAGATCAAGTTAGAGACAAACCTAGAACAAAACAGAAGGTAAAGCATATAGCTAAATACAGATCAAAGTTAGAGACAAACCTAGAACAAAACAGAAGGTAAAGCATATAGCTAAATACAGATCAAAGTTAGAGACAAACCTAGACCAAAACAGAAAGTAAAGCATATAGCTAAATACAGATCAAATTAGAGACAAACCTAGAACAAAACAGAAGGTAAAGCATATAGCTAAATACAGATCAAAGTTAGAGACAAACCTAGAACAAAACAGAAGGTAAAGCATATAGCTAAATACAGATCAAGTTAGAGACAAACCTAGAACAAAACAGAAGGTAAAGCATATAGCTAAATACAGATCAAAGTTAGAGACAACCCTAGAACAAAACAGAAGGTAAAGCATATAGCTAAATACAGATCAAGTTAGATACAAACCTAGAACAAAACAGAAGGTAAAGCATATAGCTAAATACAGATCAAAGTTAGAGACAAACCTAGAACAAAACAGAAGGTAAAGCATATAGCTAAATACAGATCAAAGTTAGAGACAAATCTAGAACAAAACAGAAGGTAAAGCATATAGGTAAATACAGATCAAAGTTAGAGACAAACCTAGAACAAAACAGAAGGGAAAGCATATAGCTAAATACAGATCAAGTTAGAGACAAACCTAGAACAAAACAGAAGGTAAAGCATATAGCTAAATACAGATCAAAGTCAGAGACAAACCTAGAACAAAACAGAAGGTAAAGCATATAGCTAAATACAGATCAAAGTTAGAGACAAATCTAGAACAAAACAGAAGGTAAAGCATATAGCTAAATACAGATCAAGTTAGAGACAAACCTAGAACAAAACAGAAGGTAAAGCATATAGCTAAATACAGATCAAAGTTAGAGACAAACCTAGAACAAAACAGAAGGTAAAGCATATAGCTAAATACAGATCAAAGTTAGAGACAAACCTAGAACAAAACAGAAAGTAAAGCATACAGCTAAATACAAATCAAGTTAGAGACAAACCTAGAACAAAACAGAAGGTAAAGCATATAGCTAAATACAGATCAAAGTTAGAAGACAAACCTAGAACAAAACAGAAGGTAAAGCATATAGCTAAATACAGATCAAAGTTAGAGACAAACCTAGAACAAAACAGAAGGTAAAGCATATAGCTAAATACAGATCAAAGTTAGAGATAAACCTAGACCAAAACAGAAGGTAAAGCATATAGCTAAATACAGATCAAAGTTAGAGACAAACCTAGAACAAAACAGAAGGTAAAGCATATAGCTAAATACAGATCAAAGTTAGAGACAAACCTAGAACAAAACAGAAAGTAAAGAATATAGCTAAATACAGATCAAGTTAGAGACAAACCTAGAACAAAACAGAAGGTAAAGCATATAGCTAAATACAGATCAAAGTTAGAGACAAACCTAGAACAAAACAGAAGGTAAAGCATATAGCTAAATACAGATCAAAGTTAGAGACAAACCTAGACCAAAACAGAAGGTAAAGCATATAGCTAAATACAGATCAAATTAGAGACAAACCTAGAACAAAACAGAAGGTAAAGCATATAGCTAAATACAGATCAAAGTTAGAGACAAACCTAGAACAAAACAGAAGGTAAACCATATAGCTAAATACAGATCAAAGTTAGAGACAACCCTAGAACAAAACAGAAGGTAAAGCATATAGCTAAATACAGATCAAAGTTAGAGACAAACCTAGAACAAAACAGAAGGTAAAGCATATAGCTAAATACAGATCAAAGTTAGAGACAAACCTAGAACAAAACAGAAGTTAAAGCATATAGCTAAATACAGATCAAAGTTAGAGACAAACCTAGACAAAAACAGAAGGTAAAGCATATAGCTAAATACAGATCAAATTAGAGACAAACCTAGAACAAAACAGAAGGTAAAGCATATAGCTAAATACAGATCAAAGTTAGAGACAAACCTAGAACAAAACAGAAGGTAAAGCATATAGCTAAATACAGATCAAAGTTAGAGACAACCCTAGAACAAAACAGAAGGTAAAGCATATAGCTAAATACAGATCAAGTTAGATACAAACCTAGAACAAAACAGAAGGTAAAGCATATAGCTAAATACAGATCAAAGTTAGAGACAAACCTAGAACAAAACAGAAGGTAAAGCATATAGCTAAATACAGATCAAAGTTAGAGACAAACCTAGAACAAAACAGAAGGTAAAGCATATAGCTAAATACAGATCAAAGTTAGAGACAAACCTAGAACAAAACAGAAGGTAAAGCATACAGCTAAATACAGATCAAGTTAGAGACAAACCTAGAACAAAACAGAAGGTAAAGCATATAGCTAAATACAGATCAAAGTCAGAGACAAACCTAGAACAAAACAGAAGGTAAAGCATATGGCTAAATACAGATTAAGTTAGAGACAAACCTAGAACAAAACAGAAGGTAAAGCATATAGCTAAATACAGATCAAAGTTAGAGACAAACCTAGAACAAAACAGAAGGTAAAGCATATAGCTAAATACAGATCAAAGTTAGAGACAAATCTAGAACAAAACAGAAAGTAAAGCATACAGCTAAATACAGATCAAGTTAGAGACAAACCTAAAACAAAACAGAAGGTAAAGCATATAGCTAAATACAGATCAAAGTTAGAGACAAACCTAGAACAAAACAGAAGGTAAAGCATATAGCTAAATACAGATCAAAGTTAGAGACAAACCTAGAACAAAACAGAAGGTAAAGCATATAGCTAAATACAGATCAAAGTTAGAGACAAACCTAGACCAAAACAGAAGGTAAAGCATATAGCTAAATACAGATCAAATTAGAGACAAACCTAGAACAAAACAGAAGGTAAAGCATATAGCTAAATACAGATCAAAGTTAGAGACAAACCTAGAACAAAACAGAAGGTAAAGCATATAGCTAAATACAGATCAAAGTTAGAGACAAACATAGGACAAAACAGAAGGTAAAGCATATAGCTAAATACAGATCAAAGTTAGAGACAAACCTAGAACAAAACAGAAGGTAAAGCATATAGCTAAATACAGATCAAAGTTAGAGACAAACCTAGAACAAAACAGAAGGAAAAGCATATAGCTAAATACAGATCAAAGTTAGAGACAAACCTAGAACAAAACAGAAGGTAAAGCATATAGCTAAATACAGATCAAGTTAGAGACAAATTTAGAACAAAACAGAAGGTAAAGCATATAGCTAAATACAGATCAAGTTAGAGACAAACCTAGAACAAAACAGAAGGTAAAGCATATAGCTAAATACAGCTCAAAGTTAGAGACAAACCTAGAACAAAACAGAAGGTAAAGCACATAGCTAAATACAGATCAAAGTTAGAGAAAAACCTAGAACAAAAAAGAAGGTAAAGCATATAGCTAAATACAGATCAAAGTTAGAGACAAACCTAGAACAAAACAGAAGGTAAAGCATATAGCTAAATACAGATCAAAGTTAGAGACAAACCTAGACCAAAACAGAAGGTAAAGCATATAGCTAAATACAGATCAAGTTAGAGACAAACCTAGAACAAAACAGAAGGTAAAGCATATAGCTAAATACAGATCAAAGTTAGAGACAAACCTAGAACAAAACAGAAGGTAAAGCATATAGCTAAATACAGATCAAAGTTAGAGACAAACCTAGAACAAAACAGAAGGTAATGCATATAGCTAAATACAGATCAAAGTTAGAGACAACCCTAGAACAAAACAGAAGGTAAAGCATATAGCTAAATACAGATCAAGTTAGAGACAAACCTAGAACAAAACAGAAGGTAAAGCATATAGCTAAATACAGATCAAAGTTAGAGACAAACCTAGAACTAAACAGAAGGTAAAGCATAAAGCTAAATGCAGATCAAAGTTAGAGACAAACCTAGAACAAAAGAGAAGGTAAAGCATATAGCTAAATACAGATCAAGTTAGAGACAAACCTAGAAGAAAACAGAAGGTAAAGCATATAGCTAAATACAGATCAAAGTTAGAGACAAATCTAGAACAAAACAGAAGGTAAAGCATATAGCTAAATACAGATCAAGTTAGAGACAAACCTAGAACAAAACAGAAGGTAAAGCATATAGCTAAATACAGATCAAAGTTAGAGACAAATCTAGAACAAAACAGAAGGTAAAGCATATAGCTAAATACAGATCAAGTTAGAGACAAACCTAGAACAAAACAGAAGGTAAAGCATATAGCTAAATACAGATCAAAGTTAGAGACAAACCTAAAACAAAACAGAAGGTAAAGCATATAGCTAAATACAGATCAAAGTTAGAGACAAACCTAGAACAAAACAGAAAGTAAAGCATATAGCTAAATACAGATCAAAGTTAGAGACAAACCTAGAACAAAACAGAAGGTAAAGCATATAGCTAAATACAGATCAAAGTTAGAGACAAACCTAGAACAAAACAGAAGGTAAAGCATATAGCTAAATACAGATCAAAGTTAGAGACAAACCTAGACCAAAACAGAAGGTAAAGCATATAGCTAAATACAGATCAAATTAGAGACAAACCTAGAACAAAACAGAAGGTAAAGCATATAGCTAAATACAGATCAAAGTTAGAGACAAACCTAGAACAAGACAGAAGGTAAAGCATATAGCTAAATACAGATCAAAGTTAGAGACAAACCTAGAACAAAACAGAAGGTAAAGCATATAGCTAAATACAGATCAAAGTTAGAGACAAACCTAGACCAAAACAGAAGGTAAAGCATATAGCTAAATACAGATCAAACTAGAGACAAACCTAGAACAAAACAGAAGGTAAAGCATATAGCTAAATACAGATCAAAGTCAGAGACATACCTAGAACAAAACAGAAGGTAAAGCATATAGCTAAATACAGATCAAAGTTAGAGACAAATCTAGAACAAAACAGAAGGTAAAGCATATAGCTAAATACAGATCAAGTTAGAGACAAACCTAGAACAAAACAGAAGGTAAAGCATATAGCTAAATACAGATCAAAGTTAGAGACAAACCTAGAACAAAACAGAAGGTAAAGCATATAGCTAAATACAGATCAAAGTTAGAGACAAACCTAGAACAAAACAGAAAGTAAAGTATATAGCTAAATACAAATCAAGTTAGAGACAAACCTAGAACAAAACAGAAGGTAAAGCATATAGCTAAATACAGATCAAAGTTAGAGACAAACCTAGAACAAAACAGAAGGTAAAGCATATAGCTAAATACAGATCAAAGTTAGAGACAAACCTAGAACAAAACAGAAGGAAAAGCATATAGCTAAATACAGATCAAAGTTAGAGACAAACCTAGAACAAAACAGAAGGTAAAGCATATAGCTAAATACAGATCAAGTTAGAGACAAATCTAGAACAAAACAGAAGGTAAAGCATATAGCTAAATACAGATCAAGTTAGAGACAAACCTAGAACAAAACAGAAGGTAAAGCATATAGCTAAATACAGCTCAAAGTTAGAGACAAACCTAGAACAAAACAGAAGGTAAAGCACATAGCTAAATACAGATCAAAGTTAGAGAAAAACCTAGAACAAAAAAGAAGGTAAAGCATATAGCTAAATACAGATCAAAGTTAGAGACAAACCTAGAACAAAACAGAAGGTAAAGCATATAGCTAAATACAGATCAAAGTTAGAGACAAACCTAGACCAAAACAGAAGGTAAAGCATATAGCTAAATACAGATCAAGTTAGAGACAAACCTAGAACAAAACAGAAGGTAAAGCATATAGCTAAATACAGATCAAAGTTAGAGACAAACCTAGAACAAAACAGAAGGTAAAGCATATAGCTAAATACAGATCAAAGTTAGAGACAAACCTAGAACAAAACAGAAGGTAATGCATATAGCTAAATACAGATCAAAGTTAGAGACAACCCTAGAACAAAACAGAAGGTAAAGCATATAGCTAAATACAGATCAAGTTAGAGACAAACCTAGAACAAAACAGAAGGTAAAGCATATAGCTAAATACAGATCAAAGTTAGAGACAAACCTAGAACAAAACAGAAGGTAAAGCATAAAGCTAAATACAGATCAAAGTTAGAGACAAACCTAGAACAAAAGAGAAGGTAAAGCATATAGCTAAATACAGATCAAGTTAGAGACAAACCTAGAAGAAAACAGAAGGTAAAGCATATAGCTAAATACAGATCAAAGTTAGAGACAAATCTAGAACAAAACAGAAGGTAAAGCATATAGCTAAATACAGATCAAGTTAGAGACAAACCTAGAACAAAACAGAAGGTAAAGCATATAGCTAAATACAGATCAAAGTTAGAGACAAATCTAGAACAAAACAGAAGGTAAAGCATATAGCTAAATACAGATCAAGTTAGAGACAAACCTAGAACAAAACAGAAGGTAAAGCATATAGCTAAATACAGATCAAAGTTAGAGACAAACCTAGAACAAAACAGAAGGTAAAGCATATAGCTAAATACAGATCAAAGTTAGAGACAAACCTAGAACAAAACAGAAAGTAAAGCATATAGCTAAATACAGATCAAGTTAGAGACAAACCTAGAACAAAACAAAAGGTAAAGCATATAGCTAAATACAGATCAAAGTTAGAGACAAACCTAGAACAAAACAGAAGGTAAAGCATATAGCTAAATACAGATCAAAGTTAGAGACAAACCTAGAACAAAACAGAAGGTAAAGCATATAGCTAAATACAGATCAAAGTTAGAGACAAACCTAGACCAAAACAGAAGGTAAAGCATATAGCTAAATACAGATCAAATTAGAGACAAACCTAGAACAAAACAGAAGGTAAAGCATATAGCTAAATACAGATCAAAGTTAGAGACAAACCTAGAACAAGACAGAAGGTAAAGCATATAGCTAAATACAGATCAAAGTTAGAGACAAACCTAGAACAAAACAGAAGGTAAAGCATATAGCTAAATACAGATCAAAGTTAGAGACAAACCTAGACCAAAACAGAAGGTAAAGCATATAGCTAAATACAGATCAAATTAGAGACAAACCTAGAACAAAACAGAAGGTAAAGCATATAGCTAAATACAGATCAAAGTCAGAGACATACCTAGAACAAAACAGAAGGTAAAGCATATAGCTAAATACAGATCAAAGTTAGAGACAAATCTAGAACAAAACAGAAGGTAAAGCATATAGCTAAATACAGATCAAGTTAGAGACAAACCTAGAACAAAACAGAAGGTAAAGCATATAGCTAAATACAGATCAAAGTTAGAGACAAACCTAGAACAAAACAGAAGGTAAAGCATATAGCTAAATACAGATCAAAGTTAGAGACAAACCTAGAACAAAACAGAAAGTAAAGTATATAGCTAAATACAAATCAAGTTAGAGACAAACCTAGAACAAAACAGAAGGTAAAGCATATAGCTAAATACAGATCAAAGTTAGAGACAAACCTAGAACAAAACAGAAGGTAAAGCATATAGCTAAATACAGATCAAAGTTAGAGACAAACCTAGACCGAAACAGAAGGTAAAGCATATAGCTAAATACAGATCAAATTAGAGACAAACCTAGAACAAAACAGAAGGTAAAGCATATAGCTAAATACAGATCAAAGTTAGAGACAAACCTAGAACAAAACAGAAGGTAAAGCATATAGCTAAATACAGATCAAAGTTAGAGACAACCCTAGAACAAAACAGAAGGTAAAGCATATAGCTAAATACAGATCAAGTTAGAGACAAACCTAGAACAAAACAGAAGGTAAAGCATATAGCTAAATACAGATCAAAGTTAGAGACAAACCTAGAACAAAACAGAAGGTAAAGCATATAGCTAAATACAGATCAAAGTTAGAGACAAACCTAGAACAAAACAGAAGGTAAAGCATATAGCTAAATACAGATCAAAGTTAGAGACAAACCTAGACCAAAACAGAAGGTAAAGCATATAGCTAAATACAGATCAAATTAGAGACAAACCTAGAACAAAACAGAAGGTAAAGCATATAGCTAAATACAGATCAAAGTTAGAGACAAACCTAGAACAAAACAGAAGGTAAAGCATATAGCTAAATACAGATCAAAGTTAGAGACAAACCTAGAACAAAACAGAAGGTAAATCATATAGCTAAATACAGATCAAAGTTAGAGACAAACCTAGAACAAAACAGAAGGTAAAGCATATAGCAAAATACAAATCAAGTTAGAGACAAACCTAGAACAAAACAGAAGGTAAAGCATATAGCTAAATACAGATCAAAGTCAGAGACAAACCTAGAACAAAACAGAAGGTAAAGCATATAGCTAAATACAGATCAAAGTTAGAGACAAATCTAGAACAAAACAGAAGGTAAAGCATATAGCTAAATACAGATCAAGTTAGAGACAAACATAGAACAAAACAGAAGGTAAAGCATATAGCTAAATACAGATCAAAGTTAGAGACAAACCTAGACCAAAACAGAAGGTAAAGCATATAGCTAAATAAAGATCAAAGTTAGAGACAAACCTAGAACAAAACAGAAAGTAAAGCATACAGCTAAATACAGATCAAGTTAGAGACAAACCTAGAACAAAACAGAAGGTAAAGCATATAGCTAAATACAGATCAAAGTTAGAGACAAACCTAGAACAAAACAGAAGGTAAAGCATATAGCTAAATACAGATCAAAGTTAGAGACAAACCTAGAACAAAACAGAAGGTAAAGCATATAGCTAAATACAGATCAAAGTTAGAGACAAACCTAGACCAAAACAGAAGGTAAAGCATATAGCTAAATACAGATCAAATTAGAGACAAACCTAGAACAAAACAGAAGGTAAAGCATATAGCTAAATACAGATCAAAGTTAGAGACAAACCTAGAACAAAACAGAAGGTAAAGCATATAGCTAAATACAGATCAAAGTTAGAGACAAACCTAGAACAAAACAGAAGGTAAACCATATAGCTAAATACAGATCAAAGTTAGAGACAAACCTAGAACAAAACAGAAGGTAAAGCATATAGCTAAATACAGATCAAAGTTAGAGACAAACCTAGAACAAAACAGAAGGTAAAGCATATAGCTAAATACAGATCAAAGTTAGAGACAAACCTAGACCAAAACAGAAGGTAAAGCATATAGCTAAATACAGATCAAATTAGAGACAAACCTAGAACAAAACAGAAGGTAAAGCATATAGCTAAATACAGATCAAAGTTAGAGACAAACCTAGAACAAAACAGAAGGTAAAGCATATAGCTAAATACAGATCAAAGTTAGAGACAACCCTAGAACAAAACAGAAGGTAAAGCATATAGCTAAATACAGATCAAGTTAGAGACAAACCTAGAACAAAACAGAAGGTAAAGCATATAGCTAAATACAGATCAAAGTTAGAGACAAACCTAGAACAAAACAGAAGGTAAAGCATATAGCTAAATACAGATCAAAGTTAGAGACAAACCTAGAACAAAACAGAAGGTAAAGCATATAGCTAAATACAGATCAAAGTTAGAGACAAACCTAGACCAAAACAGAAGGTAAAGCATATAGCTAAATACAGATCAAATTAGAGACAAACCTAGAACAAAACAGAAGGTAAAGCATATAGCTAAATACAGATCAAAGTTAGAGACAAACCTAGAACAAAACAGAAGGTAAAGCATATAGCTAAATACAGATCAAAGTTAGAGACAAACCTAGAACAAAGCAGAAGGTAAATCATATAGCTAAATACAGATCAAAGTTAGAGACAAACCTAGAACAAAACAGAAGGTAAAGCATATAGCTAAATACAAATCAAGTTAGAGACAAACCTAGAACAAAACAGAAGGTAAAGCATATAGCTAAATACAGATCAAAGTCAGAGACAAACCTAGAACAAAACAGAAGGTAAAGCATATAGCTAAATACAGATCAAAGTTAGAGACAAATCTAGAACAAAACAGAAGGTAAAGCATATAGCTAAATACAGATCAAGTTAGAGACAAACCTAGAACAAAACAGAAGGTAAAGCATATAGCTAAATACAGATCAAAGTTAGAGACAAACCTAGACCAAAACAGAAGGTAAAGCATATAGCTAAATAAAGATCAAAGTTAGAGACAAACCTAGAACAAAACAGAAAGTAAAGCATACAGCTAAATACTGATCAAGTTAGAGACAAACCTAGAACAAAACAGAAGGTAAAGCATATAGCTAAATACAGATCAAAGTTAGAGACAAACCTAGAACAAAACAGAAGGTAAAGCATATAGCTAAATACAGATCAAAGTTAGAGACAAACCTAGAACAAAACAGAAGGTAAAGCATATAGCTAAATACAGATCAAAGTTAGAGACAAACCTAGACCAAAACAGAAGGTAAAGCACATAGCTAAATAAAGATCAAAGTTAGAGACAAACCTAGAACAAAACAGAAAGTAAAGCATACAGCTAAATACAGATCAAGTTAGAGACAAACCTAGAACAAAACAGAAGGTAAAGCATATAGCTAAATACAGATCAAAGTTAGAGACAAACCTAGACCGAAACAGAAGGTAAAGCATATAGCTAAATACAGATCAAATTAGAGACAAACCTAGAACAAAACAGAAGGTAAAGCATATAGCTAAATACAGATCAAAGTTAGAGACAAACCTAGAACAAAACAGAAGGTAAAGCATATAGCTAAATACAGATCAAAGTTAGAGACAACCCTAGAACAAAACAGAAGGTAAAGCATATAGCTAAATACAGATCAAGTTAGAGACAAACCTAGAACAAAACAGAAGGTAAAGCATATAGCTAAATACAGATCAAAGTTAGAGACAAACCTAGAACAAAACAGAAGGTAAAGCATATAGCTAAATACAGATCAAAGTTAGAGACAAACCTAGAACAAAACAGAAGGTAAAGCATATAGCTAAATACAGATCAAAGTTAGAGACAAACCTAGACCAAAACAGAAGGTAAAGCATATAGCTAAATACAGATCAAATTAGAGACAAACCTAGAACAAAACAGAAGGTAAAGCATATAGCTAAATACAGATCAAAGTTAGAGACAAACCTAGAACAAAACAGAAGGTAAAGCATATAGCTAAATACAGATCAAAGTTAGAGACAAACCTAGAACAAAACAGAAGGTAAATCATATAGCTAAATACAGATCAAAGTTAGAGACAAACCTAGAACAAAACAGAAGGTAAAGCATATAGCAAAATACAAATCAAGTTAGAGACAAACCTAGAACAAAACAGAAGGTAAAGCATATAGCTAAATACAGATCAAAGTCAGAGACAAACCTAGAACAAAACAGAAGGTAAAGCATATAGCTAAATACAGATCAAAGTTAGAGACAAATCTAGAACAAAACAGAAGGTAAAGCATATAGCTAAATACAGATCAAGTTAGAGACAAACATAGAACAAAACAGAAGGTAAAGCATATAGCTAAATACAGATCAAAGTTAGAGACAAACCTAGACCAAAACAGAAGGTAAAGCATATAGCTAAATAAAGATCAAAGTTAGAGACAAACCTAGAACAAAACAGAAAGTAAAGCATACAGCTAAATACAGATCAAGTTAGAGACAAACCTAGAACAAAACAGAAGGTAAAGCATATAGCTAAATACAGATCAAAGTTAGAGACAAACCTAGAACAAAACAGAAGGTAAAGCATATAGCTAAATACAGATCAAAGTTAGAGACAAACCTAGAACAAAACAGAAGGTAAAGCATATAGCTAAATACAGATCAAAGTTAGAGACAAACCTAGACCAAAACAGAAGGTAAAGCATATAGCTAAATAAAGATCAAAGTTAGAGACAAACCTAGAACAAAACAGAAAGTAAAGCATACAGCTAAATACAGATCAAGTTAGAGACAAACCTAGAACAAAACAGAAGGTAAAGCATATAGCTAAATACAGATCAAAGTTAGAGACAAACCTAGAACAAAACAGAAGGTAAAGCATATAGCTAAATACAGATCAAAGTTAGAGACAAACCTAGAACAAAACAGAAGGTAAAGCATATAGCTAAATACAGATCAAAGTTAGAGACAAACCTAGACCAAAACAGAAGGTAAAGCATATAGCTAAATACAGATCAAATTAGAGACAAACCTAGAACAAAACAGAAGGTAAAGCATATAGCTAAATACAGATCAAAGTTAGAGACAAACCTAGAACAAAACAGAAGGTAAAGCATATAGCTAAATACAGATCAAAGTTAGAGACAAACCTAGAACAAAACAGAAGGTAAACCATATAGCTAAATACAGATCAAAGTTAGAGACAAACCTAGAACAAAACAGAAGGTAAAGCATATAGCTAAATACAGATCAAAGTTAGAGACAAACCTAGAACAAAACAGAAGGTAAAGCATATAGCTAAATACAGATCAAAGTTAGAGACAAACCTAGACCAAAACAGAAGGTAAAGCATATAGCTAAATACAGATCAAATTAGAGACAAACCTAGAACAAAACAGAAGGTAAAGCATATAGCTAAATACAGATCAAAGTTAGAGACAAACCTAGAACAAAACAGAAGGTAAAGCATATAGCTAAATACAGATCAAAGTTAGAGACAACCCTAGAACAAAACAGAAGGTAAAGCATATAACTAAATACAGATCAAGTTAGAGACAAACCTAGAACAAAACAGAAGGTAAAGCATATAGCTAAATACAGATCAAAGTTAGAGACAAACCTAGAACAAAACAGAAGGTAAAGCATATAGCTAAATACAGATCAAAGTTAGAGACAAACCTAGAACAAAACAGAAGGTAAAGCATATAGCTAAATACAGATCAAAGTTAGAGACAAACCTAGACCAAAACAGAAGGTAAAGCATATAGCTAAATACAGATCAAATTAGAGACAAACCTAGAACAAAACAGAAGGTAAAGCATATAGCTAAATACAGATCAAAGTTAGAGACAAACCTAGAACAAAACAGAAGGTAAAGCATATAGCTAAATACAGATCAAAGTTAGAGACAAACCTAGAACAAAGCAGAAGGTAAATCATATAGCTAAATACAGATCAAAGTTAGAGACAAACCTAGAACAAAACAGAAGGTAAAGCATATAGCTAAATACAAATCAAGTTAGAGACAAACCTAGAACAAAACAGAAGGTAAAGCATATAGCTAAATACAGATCAAAGTCAGAGACAAACCTAGAACAAAACAGAAGGTAAAGCATATAGCTAAATACAGATCAAAGTTAGAGACAAATCTAGAACAAAACAGAAGGTAAAGCATATAGCTAAATACAGATCAAGTTAGAGACAAACCTAGAACAAAACAGAAGGTAAAGCATATAGCTAAATACAGATCAAAGTTAGAGACAAACCTAGACCAAAACAGAAGGTAAAGCATATAGCTAAATAAAGATCAAAGTTAGAGACAAACCTAGAACAAAACAGAAAGTAAAGCATACAGCTAAATACTGATCAAGTTAGAGACAAACCTAGAACAAAACAGAAGGTAAAGCATATAGCTAAATACAGATCAAAGTTAGAGACAAACCTAGAACAAAACAGAAGGTAAAGCATATAGCTAAATACAGATCAAAGTTAGAGACAAACCTAGAACAAAACAGAAGGTAAAGCATATAGCTAAATACAGATCAAAGTTAGAGACAAACCTAGACCAAAACAGAAGGTAAAGCACATAGCTAAATAAAGATCAAAGTTAGAGACAAACCTAGAACAAAACAGAAAGTAAAGCATACAGCTAAATACAGATCAAGTTAGAGACAAACCTAGAACAAAACAGAAGGTAAAGCATATAGCTAAATACAGATCAAAGTTAGAGACAAACCTAGAACAAAACAGAAGGTAAAGCATATAGCTAAATACAGATCAAAGTTAGAGACAAACCTAGAACAAAACAGAAGGTAAAGCATATAGCTAAATACAGATCAAAGTTAGAGACAAACCTAGACCAAAACAGAAGGTAAAGCATGTAGCTAAATACAGATCAAATTAGAGACAAACCTAGAACAAAACAGAAGGTAAAGCATATAGCTAAATACAGATCAAAGTTAGAGACAAACCTAGAACAAAACAGAAGGTAAAGCATATAGCTAAATACAGATCAAAGTTAGAGACAAACCTAGAACAAAACAGAAGGTAAAGCATATAGCTAAATACAGATCAAGTTAGAGACAAACCTAGAACAAAACAGAAGGTAAAGCATATAGCTAAATACAGATCAAAGTTAGAGACAAACCTAGAACAAAACAGAAGGTAAAGCATATAGCTAAATACAGATCAAAGTTAGAGACAAACCTAGAACAAAACAGAAGGTAAAGCATATAGCTAAATACAGATCAAAATTAGAGACAAACCTAGAACAAAACAGAAGGTAAAGCATATAGCTAAATACAGATCAAAATTAGAGACAAACCTAGACCAAAACAGAAGGTAAAGCATATAGCTAAATACAGATCAAATTAGAGACAAACCTAGAACAAAACAGAAGGTAAAGCATATAGCTAAATACAGATCAAAATTAGAGACAAACCTAGAACAAAACAGAAGGTAAAGCATATAGCTAAATACAGATCAAAGTTAGAGACAAACCTAGACCAAAACAGAAGGTAAAGCATATAGCTAAATACAGATCAAATTAGAGACAAACCTAGAACAAAACAGAAGGTAAAGCATATAGCTAAATACAGATCAAAGTTAGAGACATCCCTAGAACAAAACAAAAGGTAAAGCATATAGCTAAATACAGATCAAGTTAGAGACAAACCTAGAACAAAACAGAAGGTAAAGCATATAGCTAAATACAGATCAAAGTTAGAGACAAACCTAGAACAAAACAGAAGGTAAAGCATATAGCTAAATACAGATCAAAGTTAGAGACAAACCTAGAACAAAACAGAAGGTAAAGCATATAGCTAAATACAGATCAAAGTTAGAGACAAACCTAGAACAAAACAGAAGGTAAAGCATATAGCTAAATACAGATCAAATTAGAGACAAACCTAGAACAAAACAGAAGGTAAAGCATATAGCTAAATACAGATCAAAGTTAGAGACAAACCTAGAACAAAACAGAAGGTAAAGCATATAGCTAAATACAGATCAAAGTTAGAGACAACCCTAGAACAAAACAGAAGGTAAAGCATATAGCTAAATACAGATCAAGTTAGAGACAAACCTAGAACAAAACAGAAGGTAAAGCATATAGCTAAATACAGATCAAAGTTAGAGACAAACCTAGAACAAAACAGAAGGTAAAGCATATAGCTAAATACAGATCAAAGTTAGAGACAAACCTAGAACAAAACAGAAGGTAAAGCATATAGCTAAATACAGATCAAAGTTAGAGACAAACCTAGAACAAAACAGAAGGTAAAGCATATAGCTAAATACAGATCAAAGTTAGAGACAAACCTAGAACAAAACAGAAGGTAAAGCATATAGCTAAATACAGATCAAAGTTAGAGACAAACCTAGACCAAAACAGAAGGTAAAGCATATAGCTAAATACAGATCAAATTAGAGACAAACCTAGAACAAAACAGAAGGTAAAGCATATAGCTAAATACAGATCAAAGTTAGAGACAAACCTAGAACAAAACAGAAGGTAAAGCATATAGCTAAATACAGATCAAAGTTAGAGACAAACCTAGAACAAAACAGAAGGTAAAGCATATAGCTAAATACAGATCAAGTTAGAGACAAACCTAGAACAAAACAGAAGGTAAAGCATATAGCTAAATACAGATCAAAGTTAGAGACAAACCTAGAACAAAACAGAAGGTAAAGCATATAGCTAAATACAGATCAAAGTTAGAGACAAACCTAGAACAAAACAGAAGGTAAAGCATATAGCTAAATACAGATCAAAATTAGAGACAAACCTAGAACAAAACAGAAGGTAAAGCATATAGCTAAATACAGATCAAAATTAGAGACAAACCTAGACCAAAACAGAAGGTAAAGCATATAGCTAAATACAGATCAAATTAGAGACAAACCTAGAACAAAACAGAAGGTAAAGCATATAGCTAAATACAGATCAAAATTAGAGACAAACCTAGAACAAAACAGAAGGTAAAGCATATAGCTAAATACAGATCAAAGTTAGAGACAAACCTAGACCAAAACAGAAGGTAAAGCATATAGCTAAATACAGATCAAATTAGAGACAAACCTAGAACAAAACAGAAGGTAAAGCATATAGCTAAATACAGATCAAAGTTAGAGACATCCCTAGAACAAACAAAAGGTAAAGCATATAGCTAAATACAGATCAAGTTAGAGACAAACCTAGAACAAAACAGAAGGTAAAGCATATAGCTAAATACAGATCAAAGTTAGAGACAAACCTAGAACAAAACAGAAGGTAAAGCATATAGCTAAATACAGATCAAAGTTAGAGACAAACCTAGAACAAAACAGAAGGTAAAGCATATAGCTAAATACAGATCAAAGTTAGAGACAAACCTAGAACAAAACAGAAGGTAAAGCATATAGCTAAATACAGATCAAATTAGAGACAAACCTAGAACAAAACAGAAGGTAAAGCATATAGCTAAATACAGATCAAAGTTAGAGACAAACCTAGAACAAAACAGAAGGTAAAGCATATAGCTAAATACAGATCAAAGTTAGAGACAACCTAGAACAAAACAGAAGGTAAAGCATATAGCTAAATACAGATCAAGTTAGAGACAAACCTAGAACAAAACAGAAGGTAAAGCATATAGCTAAATACAGATCAAAGTTAGAGACAAACCTAGAACAAAACAGAAGGTAAAGCATATAGCTAAATACAGATCAAAGTTAGAGACAAACCTAGAACAAAACAGAAGGTAAAGCATATAGCTAAATACAGATCAAAGTTAGAGACAAACCTAGAACAAAACAGAAGGTAAATCATATAGCTAAATACAGATCAAAGTTAGAGACAAACCTAGAACAAAACAGAAGGTAAAGCATATAGCTAAATACAAATCAAGTTAGAGACAAACCTAGAACAAAACAGAAGGTAAAGCATATAGCTAAATACAGATCAAAGTCAGAGACAAACCTAGAACAAAACAGAAGGTAAAGCATATAGCTAAATACAGATCAAAGTTAGAGACAAACCTAGAACAAAACAGAAGGTAAAGCATATAGCTAAATACAGATCAAAGTTAGAGACAAACCTAGAACAAAACAGAAGGTAAAGCATATAGCTAAATACAGATCAAAGTTAGAGACAAACCTAGAACAAAACAGAAGGTAAAGCATATAGCTAAATACAGATCAAAGTTAGAGACAAACCTAGAACAAAACAGAAGGTAAAGCATATAGCTAAATACAGATCAAAGTTAGAGACAAACCTAGAACAAAACAGAAGGTAAAGCATATAGCTAAATACAGATCAAATTAGAGACAAACCTAGAACAAAACAGAAGGTAAAGCATATAGCTAAATACAGATCAAAGTTAGAGACAACCCTAGAACAAAACAGAAGGTAAAGCATATAGCTAAATACAGATCAAAGTTAGAGACAAACCTAGACCAAAACAGAAGGTAAAGCATATAGCTAAATACAGATCAAATTAGAGACAAACCTAGAACAAAACAGAAGGTAAAGCATATAGCTAAATACAGATCAAAATTAGAGACAAACCTAGAACAAAACAGAAGGTAAAGCATATAGCTAAATACAGATCAAAGTTAGAGACAAACCTAGACCAAAACAGAAGGTAAAGCATATAGCTAAATACAGATCAAATTAGAGACAAACCTAGAACAAAACAGAAGGTAAAGCATATAGCTAAATACAGATCAAAGTTAGAGACAAACCTAGAACAAAACAGAAGGTAAAGCATATAGCTAAATACAGATCAAAGTTAGAGACAACCCTAGAACAAAACAGAAGGTAAAGCATATAGCTAAATACAGATCAAGTTAGAGACAAACCTAGAACAAAACAGAAGGTAAAGCATATAGCTAAATACAGATCAAAGTTAGAGACAAACCTAGAACAAAACAGAAGGTAAAGCATATAGCTAAATACAGATCAAAGTTAGAGACAAACCTAGAACAAAACAGAAGGTAAAGCATATAGCTAAATACAGATCAAAGTTAGATACAAACCTAGAACAAAACAGAAGGTAAAGCATATAGCTAAATACAGATTAAAGTTAGAGACAAACCTACAACAAAACAGAAGGTAAAGCATATAGCTAAATACAGATCAAAGTTAGAGACAAACCTAGAACAAAACAGAAGGTAAAGCATATAGCTAAATACAGATCAAAGTTAGAGACAAACCTAGAACAAAACAGAAGGTAAAGCATATAGCTAAATACAGATCAAAGTTAGAGACAAACCTAGAACAAAACAGAAGGTAAAGCATATAGCTAAATACAGATCAAAATTAGAGACAAACCTAGAACAAAACAGAAGGTAAAGCATATAGCTAAATACAGATCAAAATTAGAGACAAACCTAGACCAAAACAGAAGGTAAAGCATATAGCTCAATACAGATCAAATTAGAGACAAACCTAGAACAAAACAGAAGGTAAAGCATATAGCTAAATACAGATCAAAATTAGAGACAAACCTAGAACAAAACAGAAGGTAAAGCATATAGCTAAATACAGATCAAAGTTAGAGACAAACCTAGACCAAAACAGAAGGTAAAGCATATAGCTAAATACAGATCAAATTAGAGACAAACCTAGAACAAAACAGAAGGTAAAGCATATAGCTAAATACAGATCAAAGTTAGAGACAAACCTAGAACAAAACAGAAGGTAAAGCATATAGCTAAATACAGATCAAAGTTAGAGACATCCCTAGAACAAAACAGAAGGTAAAGCATATAGCTAAATACAGATCAAGTTAGAGACAAACCTAGAACAAAACAGAAGGTAAAGCATATAGCTAAATACAGATCAAAGTTAGAGACAAACCTAGAACAAAACAGAAGGTAAAGCATATAGCTAAATACAGATCAAAGTAAGAGACAAACCTAGAACAAAACAGAAGGTAAAGCATATAGCTAAATACAGATCAAAGTTAGAGACAAACCTAGACCAAAACAGAAGGTAAAGCATATAGCTAAATACAGATCAAATTAGAGACAAACCTAGAACAAAACAGAAGGTAAAGCATATAGCTAAATACAGATCAAAGTTAGAGACAAACCTAGAACAAAACAGAAGGTAAAGCATATAGCTAAATACAGATCAAAGTTAGAGACAACCCTAGAACAAAACAGAAGGTAAAGCATATAGCTAAATACAGATCAAGTTAGATACAAACCTAGAACAAAACAGAAGGTAAAGCATATAGCTAAATACAGATCAAAGTTAGAGACAAACCTAGAACAAAACAGAAGGTAAAGCATATAGCTAAATACAGATCAAAGTTAGAGACAAACCTAGAACAAAACAGAAGGTAAATCATATAGCTAAATACAGATCAAAGTTAGAGACAAACCTAGAACAAAACAGAAGGTAAAGCATATAGCTAAATACAAATCAAGTTAGAGACAAACCTAGAGCAAAACAGAAGGTAAAGCATATAGCTAAATACAGATCAAAGTCAGAGACAAACCTAGAACAAAACAGAAGGTAAAGAATATAGCTAAATACAGATCAAAGTTAGAGACAAACCTAGAACAAAACAGAAGGTAAAGCATATAGCTAAATACAGATCAAAGTTAGAGACAAACCTAGAACAAAACAGAAGGTAAAGCATATAGGTAAATACAGATCAAAGTTAGAGACAAACCTAGAACAAAACAGAAGGTAAAGCATATAGCTAAATACAGATCAAATTAGAGACAAACCTAGAACAAAACAGAAGGTAAAGCATATAGCTAAATACAGATCAAAATTAGAGACAAACCTAGAACAAAACAGAAGGTAAAGCATATAGCTAAATACAGATCAAAGTTAGAGACAAACCTAGACCAAAACAGAAGGTAAAGCATATAGCTAAATACAGATCAAATTAGAGACAAACCTAGAACAAAACAGAAGGTAAAGCATATAGCTAAATACAGATCAAAGTTAGAGACAAACCTAGAACAAAACAGAAGGTAAAGCATATAGCTAAATACAGATCAAAGTTAGAGACAACCCTAGAACAAAACAGAAGGTAAAGCATATAGCTAAATACAGATCAAGTTAGAGACAAACCTAGAACAAAACAGAAGGTAAAGCATATAGCTAAATACAGATCAAAGTTAGATCAAGTTAGAGACAAACCTAGACCAAAACAGAAGGTAAAGCATATAGCTAAATACAGATCAAATTAGAGACAAACCTAGAACAAAACAGAAGGTAAAGCATATAGCTAAATACAGATCAAAGTTAGAGACAAACCTAGAACAAAACAGAAGGTAAAGCATATAGCTAAATACAGATCAAAGTTAGAGACAAACCTAGAACAAAACAGAAGGTAAATCATATAGCTAAATACAGATCAAAGTTAGAGACAAACCTAGAACAAAACAGAAGGTAAAGCATATAGCTAAATACAAATCAAGTTAGAGACAAACCTAGAACAAAACAGAAGGTAAAGCATATAGCTAAATACAGATCAAAGTCAGAGACAAACCTAGAACAAAACAGAAGGTAAAGCATATAGCTAAATACAGATCAAAGTTAGAGACAAATCTAGAACAAAACAGAAGGTAAAGCATATAGCTAAATACAGATCAAGTTAGAGACAAACCTAGAACAAAACAGAAGGTAAAGCATATAGCTAAATACAGATCAAAGTTAGAGACAAACCTAGAACAAAACAGAAGGTAAAGCATATAGCTAAATACAGATCAAAGTTAGAGACAAACCTAGAACAAAACAGAAAGTAAAGCATACAGCTAAATACAGATCAAAGTTAGAGACAAACCTAGAACAAAACAGAAGGTAAAGCATATAGCTAAATACAGATCAAGTTAGAGACAAACCTAGAACAAAACAGAAGGTAAAGCATATAGCTAAATACAGATCAAAGTCAGAGACAAACCTAGAACAAAACAGAAGGTAAAGCATATAGCTAAATACAGATCAAGTTAGAGACAAACCTAGAACAAAACAGAAGGTAAAGCATATAGCTAAATACAGATCAAAGTTAGAGACAAACCTAGAACAAAACAGAAAGTAAAGCATATAGCTAAATACAGATCAAGTTAGAGACAAACCTAGAACAAAACAGAAGGTAAAGCATATAGCTAAATACAGATCAAAGTTAGAGACAAACCTAGAACAAAACAGAAGGTAAAGCATATAGCTAAATACAGATCAAAGTTAGACACAAACCTAGAACAAAACAGAAGGTAAAGCATATAGCTAAATACAGATCAAAGTTAGAGACAAACCTAGACCAAAACAGAAGGTAAAGCATATAGCTAAATACAGATCAAAGTTAGAGACAAACCTAGAACAAAACAGAAGGTAAAGCATATAGCTAAATACAGATCAAGTTAGAGACAAATCTAGAACAAAACAGAAGGTAAAGCATATAGCTAAATACAGATCAAAGTTAGAGACAAACCTAGAACAAAACAGAAAGTAAAGCATATAGCTAAATACAGATCAAGTTAGAGACAAACCCAGAACAAAACAGAAGGTAAAGCATATAGCTAAATACAGATCAAAGTTAGAGACAAACCTAGAACAAAACAGAAGGTAAAGCATATAGCTAAATACAGATCAAAGTTAGACACAAACCTAGAACAAAACAGAAGGTAAAGCATATAGCTAAATACAGATCAAAGTTAGAGACAAACCTAGACCAAAACAGAAGGTAAAGCATATAGCTAAATACAGATCAAAGTTATAGACAAACCTAGAACAAAACAGAAGGTAAAGCATATAGCTAAATACAGATCAAGTTAGAGACAAACCTAGAACAAAACAGAAGGTAAAGCATATAGCTAAATACAGATCAAAGTCAGAGACAAACCTAGAACAAAACAGAAGGTAAAGCATATAGCTAAATACAGATCAAAGTTAGAGACAAACCTAGAACAAAACAGAAGGTAAAGCATATAGCTAAATACAGATCAAAGTTAGAGACAAACCTAGAACAAAACAGAAGGTAAAGCATATAGCTAAATACAGATCAAAGTCAGAGACAAACCTAGAACAAAACAGAAGGTAAAGCATATAGCTAAATACAGATCAAGTTAGAGACAAACCTAGAACAAAACAGAAGGTAAAGCATATAGCTAAATACAGATCAAAGTTAGAGACAAACCTAGAACAAAACAGAAGGTAAAGCATATAGCTAAATACAGATCAAAGTTAGAGACAAACCTAGAACAAAACAGAAAGTAAAGCATATAGCTAAATACAGACCAAGTTAGAGACAAACCTAGAACAAAACAGAAGGTAAAGCATATAGCTAAATACAGATCAAAGTTAGAGACAAACCTAGAACAAAACAGAAGGTAAAGCATATAGCTAAATACAGATCAAAGTTAGACACAAACCTAGAACAAAACAGAAGGTAAAGCATATAGCTAAATACAGATCAAAGTTAGAGACAAACCTAGAACAAAACAGAAAGTAAAGCATATAGCTAAATACAGATCAAGTTAGAGACAAACCTAGAACAAAAAAGAAGGTAAAGCATATAGCTAAATACAGATCAAAGTTAGAGACAAACCTAGAACAAAACAGAAGGTAAAGCATATAGCTAAATACAGATCAAAGTTAGACACAAACCTAGAACAAAACAGAAGGTAAAGCATATAGCTAAATACAGATCAAAGTTAGAGACAAACCTAGACCAAAACAGAAGGTAAAGCATATAGCTAAATACAGATCAAAGTTAGAGACAAACCTAGAACAAAACAGAAGGTAAAGCATATAGCTAAATACAGATCAAGTTAGAGACAAACCTAGAACAAAACAGAAGGTAAAGCATATAGCTAAATACAGATCAAAGTCAGAGACAAACCTAGAACAAAACAGAAGGTAAAGCATATAGCTAAATACAGATCAAAGTTAGAGACAAACCTAGAACAAAACAGAAGGTAAAGCATATAGCTAAATACAGATCAAAGTTAGACACAAACCTAGAACAAAACAGAAGGTAAAGCATATAGCTAAATACAGATCAAAGTTAGAGACAAACCTAGACCAAAACAGAAGGTAAAGCATATAGCTAAATACAGATCAAAGTTAGAGACAAACCTAGAACAAAACAGAAGGTAAAGCATATAGCTAAATACAGATCAAAGTTAGAGACAAACCTAGAACAAAACAGAAGGTAAAGCATATAGCTAAATACAGATCAAGTTAGAGACAAACCTAGAACAAAACAGAAGGTAAAGCATATAGCTAAATACAGATCAAAGTTAGAGACAAACCTAGAACAAAACAGAAGGTAAAGCAAATAGCTAAATACAGATCAAAGTTAGAGACAAACCTAGAACAAAACAGAAGGTAAAGCATATAGCTAAATACAGATCAAAGTTAGAGACAAACCTAGAACAAAACAGAAGGTAAAGCATATAGCTAAATACAAATCAAAGTTAGAGACAAACCTAGAACAAAACAGAAGGTAAAGCATATAGCTAAATACAGATCAAAGTCAGAGACAAACCTAGAACAAAACAGAAGGTAAAGCATATAGCTAAATACAGATCAAAGTTAGAGACAAAACCTAGAACAAAACAGAAGGTAAAGCATATAGCTAAATACAGATCAAAGTTAGAGACAAACCTAGAACAAAACAGAAGGTAAAGCATATAGCTAAATACAGATCAAAGTTAGAGACAAACCTAGAACAAAACAGAAGGTAAAGCATATAGCTAAATACAGATCAAAGTTAGAGACAAACCTAGAACAAAACAGAAGGTAAAGCATATAGCTAAATACAGATCAAAGTTAGAGACAAACCTAGAACAAAACAGAAGGTAAAGCATATAGCTAAATACAGATCAAAGTTAGAGACAAACCTAGAACAAAACAGAAGGTAAAGCATATAGCTAAATACAGATCAAAGTTAGAGACAAACCTAGAACAAAACAGAAGGTAAAGCATATAGCTAAATACAGATCAAAGTTAGAGACAAACCTAGAACAAAACAGAAGGTAAAGCATATAGCTAAATACAGATCAAAGTTAGAGACAAACCTAGAACAAAACAGAAGGTAAAGCATATAGCTAAATACAGATCAAAGTTAGAGACAAACCTAGAACAAAACAGAAGGTAAAGCATATAGCTAAATACAGATCAAAGTTAGAGACAAACCTAGAACAAAACAGAAAGGTAAAGCATATAGCTAAATACAGATCAAAGTTAGAGACAAACCTAGAACAAAACAGAAGGTAAAGCATATAGCTAAATACAGATCAAAGTTAGAGACAAACCTAGAACAAACAGAAGGTAAAGCATATAGCTAAATACAAACCTAGACCAAAACAGAAGGTAAAGCATATAGCTAAATACAGATCAAAGTTAGAGACAAACCTAGAACAAAACAGAAGGTAAAGGCATTATAGCTAAGTTAACAGACCAAGTTAGAGACAAACCTGAGACAAAAACAGAAGGTAAAG